>VYZQ01014531.1:19829-49419 GCA_013400655.1 Mystacornis crossleyi | reverse complement strand
CTGAGTCGAAAAGGTCCTGCAAGGATCATCCAGTCCAACTCCTGGCCCTGCACAGTTTAACCTAGTTGGAAATGTTGCTCATTCTGGTGACACACGGGCAAGTGATTTGTTCCACCTGAAGCATAATTAGCCCAAGTGCTCACTTTTCTGCCTTGTATGGACTGGGTAACGTAAAATTACTGGTGTAATCTAGAGCTGCAAGCTAAAGGCAGCGAACATGAATTCCAGTTCAGCTTACACAGATTATCCTCTTTGGTCTCCCCTGGAAGCAGTATGAGTTTAGAGTATACTGCAGAGAAAAGTAACTTTCCCCTTGATAGATGTATTAAAAACTGCATGTCGGTGTGAAAGATGTCTTGAGCCACAAATCCTGTGCTCAGAAAGTTCTAACATTCTGGCTTTAGCTGGAAGAATTAATAGAGTGTCAGAGATGGTAAGTGAGGCTTGTTGATTACCCTTCAACAGTCTCTGAAATGCCAGAGCAAGCTAAAACCTGACCCTGGCTTAAGGACCCTTGATATGGCTTTCTTGATCCTATTGAAAATGTGTGTGTGTGTGTTTCTTTCCATACTAAAATATCTGGATTTCTCTATTGTTTAAAAAAACCAAAACAAAACAAACCCCCAACCCCCCCCCAAACCACCATCAAACAAACAAACAAACAAACCAACACCCAAAACAACAAAACACAGATAAACTCCTACCTGACTGCAAACAAAACTCATCTTCCCCTGCCTTAAGGAAGAACAGTCTTGCAGGATGTGTGGAACATCATCTGACTTGTCTTTCACCATCAGGCCTGTCAGAACATTCTAGTGGGGTGCAACTGCAATGGCAGGAGAGGGAGAAACATTTCAGAGGGTGTAGCTGAGCCATCTGTGGCAACGCTCTGATCTTTGTACGGGGAAGTGAGCGACATCTGCTCCTGGCAGACGTGTTACTATCGCAGGCTGCCGGGAAATGGCCCTCCTGACAACAGGTATCTTTGTTGTGAAACAAGACAACACCTCCTGCTTGATGAGACCCAAGTGACTGGAAAAGGGATTCTGCGTGCCAAAAGGCTGCTACAGACTTCCTGGGACAAATCTGCCTTTCCTTTACATCCCGATAATTTGACAAAGTTAAGTGGAATTGATTTTTTTATAACTTTTTTTTGTTGTTTTTACCCATGGCCAGGGATTGGTGAATTTTTTGAATGTTCATTATGGGCAGAACTAATTGAGCCAAGCATTATTAAAAAGGAGTCCATGTTTTGGATGACATGCAAAGAGATTGGATTCAGAGAGAAGGTTTGAGCTGTGATTCCAGAGGGGCTTCTGCAACCATATCCAGAAGGTTTCTATGGATTCTTTTGAGAACTGGCCGTAATCAGAGGCATTGATTATGGTTTGTCTCCAGAGCAGGGGTACTTGCAGAGCCAGACTGTGCTGTAAGTAGCTGACACTATTTGGACAGATGGTTCTATCTTCTTAAAGAAGTTTTAATTTCCCTAAGCTGAAGGCTCCTTGGATGGAAATCAAGGATTACTTGTAACTTTCTGCTTCCTTGCTTGCTTGGAATAGTGACACTACAGAAAATCAGTTTACAGTGGTTAAGACATCCATTCTTAGATGTTTTCTTAGAATATCAACTGTTTTCTTCTTCACTGGATTGATATCTTGTTCACAAGAGCCCTCACTTCTAGTAGTGTCCTTGCTCTTCCTATCAGCCTTCTAAATTGCATTAGCTTCTGATAATCTCCCAGGAATTTTCCCATTTGTTTTCTTACTGTGTGTGCTGCCTGTAGCCTGACTGTGGGAATATGATCCTAGTTAAGTGACAGCAAGGAAAAAAGGCAGGTATTTAACAGGCTGGGGTACCCCAACTTAGGGATTTTCTTTTAAGCACCACTCAAAAAATTATGTTGTCATGATGAAGATAACAAAAATGTATCTGGGATGACGTAAGAAGGCCAAAATATTTGTGTCAGATGTGAGCACAAAAGAAAAATGCTGAAATGAGAAATTGTCCTAAGCAAATCATAAAATCATTGAATGGTTTAGGTTGAAAAGGGACCTTAAAGATCATCTCATTCCAGCCCCCTGCCATGGGCAGGGACACCTTCCACTATCCCAGGTTGCTCAGAGCTCCATCCAGCCTGGCCTTGGATGCTGCCAGGGATGGGGCAGCCACAGCTTCTCTGGGAAACCTGTGCCAGGGCCTCAGCACCCTCACAGGGAGGAATTTCCAGGAATATCCAGTCTGAACCTGTTGATGAGAACAACAGGTTGCTGAGAACAAGGTCTAGCACAGCACCTCTCCTCACTGACTCCTCTACCATTTGGAGAAGGAAGTCCTCATCAACACATTCCAGGAACCTCCTGCAAAACTTCCATCTTTAATTGATTGTACTGTTTGACACGTCCATAAATTGAATATTCTTGGCATGAATTTCAGTCACTGAGACCAACTGGCAGGAAATGGCTCGCACTCCTGCCAGAAAGCTTTCTTACCTTCCAAGACATCATGGCCACAGGTGGGATATCTATTGGGAAAAGCCCCTGTTCCAGGCTAACTTCTCATTTGTGACCAGTGACTTTTTCTTCTTTCTTGTAATCTTCTAGCACAGTTCATGTTAGAAGAGTGAATTATTATTCTGCTGCACTCATTTCCCACATGTTCAGCTCTCTACACTTGAGTGCCCTCTCACTGCACTGAAGTTTGTCAGTTTGAAGAATCTCTGTCTTTTATTTGAGTAGCTCCAAATATTTGATGCGTTTGTCTTGATCTGTTCGACTTCTGCTGTATGTGACATCAAAGGATTTTTACCTTCCTTCACCCTTTTAATTAAGGTGCACTTTGGTGCCTGCATTACCCATGGTCTCTTCATGATGACATTCTGTGCTTTCTGCCTCAGAAGGAGGACAGGGTGAGTATGGAAGTGCAAGACACCTGCCCTAGGTTGCCATTACTTTGGAAAAGCTCTTTGGAGGGATGCAAGTTCAGAGGAGTGCATCTCAAGACTTTCCCAGATGTACTTCAGGGAGCTGAATGGCCCAAATGTTTTGTCCTTGAAGGAAAACTTGGAATTCCATCCCAGCACTGTGTTTTATACAGTGCTGCTGCCTCTGTGTCTGTATGACAGCCAATATGCTCTCAAGTGGGAAAGTAATTTTTGGTAATTTCTTTAAATATCTTTCCAGGTCTTTCCTGGTGACTTCTAACAACATCTCCAAGAAGTAGGAGTCTGTGTTTGACACAGCCCTTTAGTCCTGGCTGGTTATCCTCAGGAGCTCAGCAAACACTCCTGAAGTTCCCTGGTGTCCAAGCAAATCTGGCAGTGAAACTTCGAAGATCCGTGATTAAGGCAATGGGTATGGAAAAGCAGATAAACATCCCGTGTCTGGATAACTTTATCCTAACTGACATTTCCAAGTCCATACAGTGATTCTCAAAGCCAGTGGTAATCAATTCTGCAAGGCAGGAACTGCGGAAGGGGACAGGGATCTGACTCCAGTTGTGACTGCTGACATCCTTCGGCAATTGACTCCTCTTGACCCATGGCCTCATTGGGGCATAGTTATGGAGAAGGATGAGAAGGAAAACAGTCCTGGAAAATGTGTGGGAAGAAACATTTTCAGTGGTTCCTGTAGGAAAAGCTCCAAGTGTTGCCATCCTCCTTTCCTGCACTTGCATTCTTCCCCATCAAACACTGATCCTGGTCTCGAAGTACCACCCAGGGGCACCAGGAACATCTGTGATAAACATCAGAAAGCTGCATCTTCTATCCATAACTTGTCCACCCACCTGTAAGATGGCACTAGAGACCATGGAAAGCTTTTCCATGTCTCTCAAATCCCTCATGCTCCTGTCTACAGTGCCTGTCGGAAAGTGTTCCAGATTCACTGCCGTGTAATTCGAGTATTCTTGCTAGAAAACAGCAGGCTTGGTCAGCAGCCAGTTTTCAAGGAAACTGGCTATTCAAAACCACATCCCAAATAGCTGGATATACACATTAGTCTTAGCTGACCTGTACTGAAACTTTCTGTCTCTCTCTTTGTTTCTGTAGTCTTCATCTTTAAATAATCAGCTGTTTTGTTTACTAGATGTTGGTGGTGGGTCCTGTATTTCCACTACATTAGCTCTACTCAGGGGAAAGTAATAGCTCTGAATTGAAGCATGAGCCATTTGTTTTTCTGGAATGAGGAACGCTCTGCTGCCTGCTTTGCTACTGATGAGTTGAATTATGCTTTATTTGCCTTGAGAAGAACTGTACTTAAAAGCAATTTTCTGAAGAGGAAATGAGGCAGAGAGTGCAAAAAGGAGGGGATAAAGGCTCTATCCCAATTAAAGCTTCCTGACCTGCATTTTCACACATTTCTTGACTGAATAAGCCTGGTGTTTATTGCTGGAAATCTACGAGGCTAAAGATTAATTGTTGGCTAATTACTTTATGTCAAGAAGCTGCCCAGTTATATCTCAAATTTGCTACAATGGCAATTCTAAAATAGCTGTGTACCTTTTTTCCTTAAATGTACTGGAGGATTCTATCAATGGCAAACACAAGTCTGATAAACCCTTTCAGCAGGACTGAACTGTAGACATCAGGTGTTTTTTTAAGAGTTGTTTTCATGACTTTGGTACCTTCAGTAGTGTAAATTTCTGATGATCACTTGTATTATTTATGATGGTGTCACTGAAATCACCAAGGGATGGATGCACACCCTGGGGGTTGTTATTTTGTGTATTTATATATAGGCTCTCCTGCATTTGTACACCAATGCTCTGTTCAGAAGAGGGATTTCAAACACCCTGGGTTTAAAATTGTTACACACAGCCAGTGGACACCTTTTACTTGCTGGGATATTTTACTCCTTGGCCTGTGTCTCTGTTAGGATAAATTATTTATTTCCTTTACAGGGAGCAATTCTTGCCTATATTCTCCTGAATCATGCTAAGCAATCCTTTGCATTTCTTTATCTGAGACGTGGAAGCTTTTAACCCTTTTTTTTCTCTCTCTCTCTTTTTTTTTTTAATTGAGCTCTCTCAACCTTAATGTTCTCATTGGTTCGTCATATATGAGTTCCATTTAGTGGGAATTCTCTGGATTTTCTCCATTTTAAAGGTTGTCATACAGTGATGCCTTGAAATGTTCATGTTACAATGTAAGTTACCAATCCTCCTAGAGAAGCCTGATTTCCTGGCACCTATTAAACACACCTGAGGGAAAAAGGTTGCCTTTCTTGGCCACACTTAAAAACTTGATGCTTTCTGGGTCAGTCATGAGTGCCTGTGGGGTAGGGGGAGATCCAGGAGTGCTGTCCAAAAACGAAAGGACTACCCAGGCCTTTGAAAGGCTTTTACAAGACCAGACCCGTGCAAGTTCCTTTTTTAAAGTGGACCGTGGCTAGGCACTCTACTTTTCATTAGTTTGTATTTGCTTCACTGGAAATGCTGCGTGGGGAAGATGCGAAGCCTTTGGCATTTTGCGCTGTTCAGTGGTTCCTTTTTTTTTCATCTGTGCTGTTCCATAGATGTGCAATTTGCCCTTTCTTTGAGGTTTCTGTATCTTTGTGGCATGGAAAACTTCCTGATTGAAGGGTTGGTAGGCAGAAACCTCTCTGAATTATTACATGCTTTAAGGCAAGAGCAGGGAGCACCAAGAGCTGCAGATCTCCTTTGGAAAGGGAAGTCAGAGCCTAGGAGGGCCGGAATAGGGAAAGTGTCCATCAAATACACTCAACTAGAATGTTGGGAGAAGTTCCAGACATCCTGTTTTCACATTTTTGACAAAGTAAAGTGAAAACACAGAGATTCGATTAGTATTCTAAACGGGAATTGCCTGATTTTAAAATGAGAAATAAGAAATTCTCCTCTCTGTTGAGGGGCAGCACAGCCCATGCTGAACTTGCATCCTATTTTGAGGTTAAAAATGAGAATAGCAGCTACTACATTCATTTGTTGTTTTGGGCAAGGCAGCAGTGCTGCCCCTGCAAGGCATTAGGATGCTCAAAAAGACACTGACATCAGGGTAATGTTATTACTGATTTCCCTCAGTTTCATTAATATTGGACAAGTTGAGGTCAAAGGCCTTTCCTTTCTCTTCACTGTAATTTTGTGGCAATTCCTGTCTACCTGCTGACCTGGCCAGTGTTCTCATGTAATTCCAGCATCAGGCCAGTGCACTGACTGTATTTTATATTGGCAGATGGCTTCTAAAAAGAAAAGACCGAACAATCCTTAGGCCTCACACAGTTACTGGGGATTTATTTTTTTATGCTCTTGTGAGTTCATCAGAATTTAGAGATGCAATTACAGTTTACCTTCAGACTAAGCACCATCTTTATGTTAAGTACGCCTTGAACTGCAGGAAACAGTATAAAATAAGCTGCATTTGTTTTGCCTTTAAATCTTCCTTCATTTCCCTGTAAAGCACTGACAAGTCTGAAACCTTCAGCTTCCATAAAAGAAGCAGCAGACTTTGATTAAACAGCTGCTCCCGTTATCTGATTTAATGGTGACAATGTACTGAATGTTCCTGTGGTGCAGAAGGTTTCCAAAGCAGTGTGCTGACTTGTGAGCTTGCATTTAGACATTGCCTTCATCCTTCAGAGGAATGCAGTGAATCATTGGAGGGGATGAAAAACTGCAGCAGCTGAGTGGCACGTGGTGGCAGCAGGCACAGAAGCCGAAGGGGGTATTATCTGCAGAGGGAAAGTCAGGAGGAGATGTAGGAAGAATTTAGCTGTCCAAGGCTGGCACTGCAGAAATACTACTCTTTATATGCCGTGACTGAAATGGAGAAAGGGCTGATTCATTCTTTCTCTGCCTTTGCATTATTTATGCCAAACAAGTAGAAAATAACTCTAATTTTGTGGCATTTTGCACTCGCTTTGCAATAGAACAAACAAATGCAAACTAATATTTGTGAGAATCCCACAAGATAGCTCACATGGGTTCTCTGAGAAACCTTTCCATTTTGTGTCCCATCAGGGTTTGCTGGCATGTGATTTCTCATGAGATAATGCATATTTGGAAAGCCGATGTAGCATCTTGTTAGAAAACAAGCTTTTTGCAGACATTAAGGCTGCTGGTGCCTGAGAATTCAGTTCCTACAGTCCAGCCAGCTCTCACCAACACCTCTGCCCATGAATAACTCTCTCTGTCTAGAGATCTGTTTTCTGGCCTAGCCACACTGATGAAAGATGTGTGCACTCAGGTGCAGCTGAGAACAGTGAAATGGCTTTGTCTTGTCCTAACTTGGGCGAAAGTTTCAGATTTATGAAGGATGTGCAGCTGTGTGGCAATTTAAAGTAGGTACAGAGTGTGGTGCATAATGGGGAAGGATAATGATTCTCTTATCACCTCTTTATCCCTAAGAACTTTAAGGTTTATCTAGATTTGCTTGTCAGTTAAGCAGAAAGATAGTAATCCCTTAGTCAAACAAAAAAAACCCCTGCTATTACGATCAATTTAATCTTTCATGTGTCTCTTAGTGTGTTTAAATTATTTCACACAATTTCTGCTTGTATATAAGCACTGGGCACATCAAAGGCAGAAGAATCTCTAGGAAAACAAGTGGCCATGGTAGTGAAGGTATTTCCAAACTTGGTGTTACTGCTGAGTAGGCTACAGAGGGGAAACACCCCAAAAACACAGAGCTCCTGAAAAGTCAGCTGGTCCATCCTCCTGCCCCAAGGCAGGTTCAGCTGTTCCCTGCCTTTGCTGTCACTGCTTACCTAGACAGCTCTTAAAGGTGTCCAAAGGTGGTGTGATGCATCCTTTACATCCTTCAGTAATCTCTCCCAGTATTAGGTGTTCCTGTCAGTAGACTTGTTACTTTGGAGGTGCGATTATCCTTTGGAATCTAGATTATACCTCTTCAGATCCCACAGCCTTTCTATTCAGTTGATTCTTTCTACCTTTTGTGTTGTCACCGTGCTCCACATCCCACCACCTGCCCCCCACCCCCCAAAAAAAAAAAAAGAAAAGGGAAGGATCTTTTTGGACTTGACAGTTTCTATTAATCCAGTTGAAATGGCTCAGATATAAAGAGCTATGGATCATACTCGTAGGGAAAAAAGGGATGAAAGATGGCTTGAGAGGCCAATCAGCTGCACACATGTTCAGTTATGCAAAACTGCTGGTGGCACTCAACAGCTTCAGAGTGAGGCTTATTGAGATGCCCCATCCTTCCATCGCAAAAGCAGATCCCCACTGAACTCCTCTGACATGAACAAAGAGTGACAGTAGACAAGGAGCAGCAAAGGAAGAGGAGGAGGAGCAGGAATGTGCCCAGTTCCCCTCCTCTCTGCAAGTCCTTTGTAGAACCATCTACCTCGAGTCTAATGCTGCACAGGCTTTCCCGCTCTGTACTCTGCCCTCCTGCTCTTTAGCTCCTGTTTTGGTCCTACAGGCAGCCCTCAAGGTCAAGTAGCAAGCAGTTGCAGGAGGAGATTTGGACATAGAGGAATTTTGGTGACTGTCTGAGGAAATGAGTGGTAGCAGAGAAGATTCATTAATCTCTTCAGAGCAATGCATTACCCCCTATATTTTTGTTCTGTTTCTCCTGGGAGGGAACAACTGAATGGACTATTTTATCATCTCACCTGTGTCCCCCCAGACAGGAATTCTCTTTTGCGCCAGTTGCACTGATTGATGTAATCAGACTGGCTGCTCATCAAAGCGATCTCAGCAGCCTAATTCTGTACCTGATCTCTCTCTGTTTGTGCTTCAAGGTCTTTGACAGGGTCCGAGAAGATTGCCCTAATTTCCATGAGAAGATTAAGCCTATTAATGCTGAACTCACTCAGCCCAAGCTGGCCATCAGTGCTGAAGACGAGGAGGAGCTTCTGACCCGGGTCAATGTTGTCTTCCACTGTGCAGCCACAGTTCGCTTTGACGAGCCCCTCAAGTACGTCCTGCTTTTCTGTGTTTGCTGAGTGTGATCCAGGATGCACCATGGCACTGCTCAGAGCATCCCTTGCATGTCTGCAGTGCTAATTCCCCACTTCCACATTCGTGCTCCACGTGGTTCTGCACTGAACGTGGAGGGGGAGTGCCCTGAAAATGTCGTGTGCATGTGCATGTCAAAAGTGAACTGTCTTGGCACATTTCCACGGGAACAGAAGGAAGAACTGCAGGGTCGGGTTGTAATACTGTAAGGGAGTTAAGTATGACCTAAAACTGGGGTGGGGAAAAGCGTGGTTTAGATCAGCAGGGAGATGTTTTGGCAGAGCTGAAGACAGCTTGAAGTGAAACTGTGTTGTGTCTGTCTCTAAAATTGGTGTTGTTGATGGCCTTTCTTTGTCACTGAGAAGCTGGAGAAGGAAATGAGCTGTGGTTTGAGAAAACAGCCCATCACAACCTTTAAAACACCCAGCTCTCACTGTGATTAACTGTTTACCATAAGTGCTCGGTTTCTGAAGGAGTTCCCTTGGGAGTGCCCATTCAGGCAGGCTTTTCCCATTAAGAAAAACCGGCAGAAATAAGCTACTGAAACAAGATTAGATGTGTTAAGTGCTTCCGTGCGGATTGTCCCATTCAACAAACCGAGGTGCAGGATCTGCCTTGCCAGATCCTCACAGTTCTTTTGAAAAACACTAAAGCTGCGATAGTGGAAAACACAATTCATGATATCAGTCTTTATTTGCCCATAGGCTCAATAGATATCCACCATTAATATTTGCTTTTTTAGCACAACTGATTAGAGAAACACCAGAAGGGAAGCAGCTCTTGATGTAATCTTGAGCCAATATGTAAGTAGCCATAAATGTTCTTAAATCAATGCACAGATGAACACACTTTAAAAATAGGTCTCAGTGGCATGAAACATCAAAGGGGAACCACATTTTTAATAAGGAGGATATCTAGAAAGAAGTTTAAAAGATCATCAACTTGCAGGCAGTGTAGAAACTATTTAAAGACTGATGGTATACGATCTGTCAAAATCTAACAGAACAAGGAAAATGATGATTAGAAGGCAAAATATGAGAAGTTCTTCAAATGAAATTATTCCTGACTGAATAATAAAATATATCAGATGGGTAAAAGTTTTAGTGAGTTAACTGTGAAAGCACAATATTGCCTCTCAGTTAAGAATTTCGAGCATCTACTTGATGATTACACAAATAAAATCTTTTTTCAACATGGCAGAAGCTCAAAGGTTGCAACAGAATATGTAAAGCCAATATATAAGGAAGGAGCAAACGCCTTGCTGTGGAGATACTGGAAAAGCAGCAGTGGAGACACTAAATAATTATTGGCATCAACATGCAGTACATTTAGGGAATTCTCCAGATGGAACTCTTGAGGCCAAAAATCTCAGAAATTGTGTTATACTGAAATATTAATAGATGCTATTTTAATAGAAATAGGAAAAAATTAAAGAATGACAAAACAAATAACAAGCCACCAGGGTTGGATGATATTTCCTTTGAAGGCTAAAGGAACTCTGAGCAACTCAGCAGAAATCTGTGCTAGGCCCAAATTATGAGCATGGTTCTGGTCACCAGTTTTCAGAAGGGATACAGTCAAACAGAAGCGTGCATGGAAAAGTAACTCTTGTCTGAAGGGTAACACTAGTAGAAGTATTCATCCTGCTAGAAGGGCAGGAGGAAATAGAAATCTACAGAAAATGCTTTCTTTAATAGCAGCATGTAATAAGAAAAGTATCTCTAGCTTTAGATATCCAAATATAGATCGTACTCTTTAGCTGATGTTTTCATTCCTCTGGACTATTTACAATTTCTCTTCAACATAATGAAGGTTTTTTAGTGTACACTGTGCTTGATGGCATAATTCCTAACATTGTACATATCTTTGAAAGCATCTACTCCTGGGCTGAGTAGATTGCATATTCCTGAGCCTTTTCCCTCCTGTGCAGGAAAGTGTTTGCCAGTACAAAGCATGCAACAGAATCTGCTGGCTGAGATCTGTTGCAGATTGTCTCTAGGACAACTTCTAGCTATGATGGGTGCTTGAAAGTCAGGATATTCTATTGCTAACCAGGATATTCTTTCTCTTATGCTTATCAGTTCTTGTCGCCATTCCTTGGGAATTTAAGCTGCTATCTCTAGTTGTGTCTTCTTTGATTATGAATAGCTTCAAACTGAATGAGAGTGGGTTTAGTTTAGATATTAAGAGGAAATTCCGTACTGCAAGGGTCCCGAGGCCCTGGCACAGGTTGTTCAGAGAAGCTGCGGCTGCCCCATCCCTGGAGGTGTCCAAGGCCAGGTTGGATGGGGCTCTGAGCAACCTCGTCTGGTGGAAGGTGTCCCTGTCCATGGCAGGGGGTGGGACTGGATGATCTTTAAGGTCTCTTCCAAGCCAGGCCAATCTATGGGGCTATGAATCTGTTTTTTCTGGGCCCAAGGACCCTTTCTTGCTCTCCGAAACTGTGTGCTCATCTGGTTTGGCCGTGGTCCCTCCAGAGAACACTGAATGGGTACCATAGGAACCACAGTGCTTCAGTGGTTAGAAATGCATGTTCCAGGGAGGGGTGGCCAACATGTCACATCTAGAGATGTTATTGAAGTGTTGTGACCGTTCAAATTGACTAAAAATATTTGAGAGACATTCAGTGTTCAGAACAGCAAATCCAACAGTGTTGCTCTGAAAGCTGGTTTCACACTTGCATTTCACCGACCGTTTCTTCTCCACCATATCCCCTGCTCTTCCCTGACTTCTCTTTCCATGACGAGGTTTGGATAAGGCTCAGCCTTCATACATTCTTCCCAGTGAAATGCCTTTTGCTTGTTTTCCCTGCATTCCTTAGACATGCCCTGCAGCTGAACGTGATGGGCACGCAGCGGCTCCTCGAGCTGGCCCGGCAGATGCGGAACCTCGAGGCCTTCATCCACATCTCCACTGCCTATGCAAACTGTGTTCGGAAATGCATCGAGGAGATCATCTACCCACCCCCAGCCGAGCCCCAGAAGCTCTTTGATTTAGTAGAGTAAGTAGGAACTGCATTGCCCCTTCCAGTGTTGACTTCCCTTCATCCTGCAGCAGACCTGAGAGCTGTTCACAGAATGGGGGGGATTTCTGTTCAGAGTTGCTGTTACTGCTGTTTCTTTGTGGTTTTTTAAAGACTGATTGCATGAGAGTCCAGTATTAAGTTCTGCAGGAGTGCATTTTCTGCTGCTTTCTGTAACACTCAGTTCTGCTGCTGCCTTAGTAAAAACTGATTTTTTTCATATGCCTTATTTCTTTCATCTCTTCAGCTTTCCAATGTTGTTTCCACTTCTTTCAGAAACCCTGTGGTATTTAACTGTAGTTATATGGGGATGAGTAAGAAGCAACTGTCTCTTTTTCAGACAGTTCAGTGTGAATCATTTAGGTTGGAAAACACCTCTAAGATCACCAAGTCAAGGCTTTGGCTGATCACCACCTTGTCAGCTAAGCCAGAGCGCTGAGTGCCACGTCCTGTTGGGTTTTGAACACTTACAGGGTTGGTGACTCCACCACGTCCCTGGGCAGCCCCTTCCAATGCCTGGCCACCTTTTCAGTGAAGAAAATCTTCCTGATTTGCACCTGAACCACTCCTGGCACGGCGTGAGGCTATGTCCTCTCAATGCGAACAGGAATACGGGGCTTTGATGAAACAACAAAAAAAGCTTGGTTAACTGGGTTTATCAAAACAAGGAGTAATTAGAAAGAATAACAAAACCAGCTGATAAAGACCCCAGGAAACATTCTCCTTAGGAGTATTTTCCCACAGCTGTTAATGTGTTTTAATTCATTGTCTAGTGGGTGATATAAGCAACTGAGCTGTGAACTATTAACCCAATGAGCTGGTATAAAATCTTTCTTCTTCTTGATTTAGGGTAATAGAAGATGAAATTAATTAATGCCTACTAAGAGAACTGCTGATTTTTTATTTAAAAAAGAAGTTTTTCTTAAGAAACAATTAAACTGTCTAAGCACTACTCCAGAAAAGTTAGTACAAACTGGTATTTTCTATTTGAAAATAGAAAGCTCATATTCTTGGATATGTTTACTTCCAGCTAGTAGTCATCAATCATTTATCATTTATTTAGTAAGTGGAGCATGATAAAAACTTGAGAAACATCTTAGTGCATTAGAGGCATTGCGTCTTAGGCATTGGCTGCCTGGCCCAATATCTTGCCCTCAGGAGTATCACTGGGAGATGCTATTTAGGGTAACTACACCGGCCTGAATACTCTTTTCTGTTCCCCTCACAGAAACCTGAAGAGTCTCAGCCTTTTTACTGTGTCCTCATGAGCTGATGGATCTGTCTTTGTGCTGATTTTAGTCGTCCTTCCTCTCTACCTATTCTTTAACTCTACTCCCTCCCTGAGGTGTGGGGATCAGACATAACTTCATGCAGTACTCAAAGTCTGGTCACTCAAAGTTTAACAATTGTAGCTTCCAAATTACCACTGGTAACCACTGGTGTCGTTCTCAGTACCTGGTGATGTGCAGCATTTCACTGATTTTTTTTTTTTTTGTCTGCTGCTACTCACTGACATGGAGGTTTCAGAGCTGTCAGCTGTGATTCAAGAGCTTTTGCTGAGCTACAGTTGCCAGTTCTGAGCTCAGCAACCTCTAACACCAGTTCTGATAGACTACTTTTCCCTAAAAGTGAAGCTGCTCTGTCACCTTTTTGCCCACTGACTCAGTTTTATAATGTCCTTTGGAGTTCATCACTGTCAAGACTCCATTTCACTGTCCCAAAAAGCTTACCATCACTTGCAACTCTGAAAACAGTTCGTGTTGGTGGCTCAGATTAAAAAAAAGACTGCAGCACAAGTCTGATTGCTAATCAGAAGTGTGGAGAAGGGCCTGGCTGCCTCAGAGGTTGTTACTTCAGCTGTTTCATTTAAAACACTAAGAATTTATGTATCATAGCTTGAAAATGCAGCAGAGGGGATGATGTTTGAGATGCACCTTTAATATTTGCCATGTAGATGAAAGAAATTGTGTGTGGATATCATGGTACAGAAGGTTTCAGAGAGAGGAGAGTAACAGGTATCAGAATTTTGCCTTCTAAGGGGTGGGAGGGGAAGCAGACAAGGAAATATAAACTGCCTTCAAAAATGGGGAGAAACACAGATTATGTTTTGTATCAGCCAGCTGTGGTTGATGCCCTTCACAACCAGCCCTTGTCTTAAAGTGCTGCTCTGCAAGTGCTTTAAGAGCGATGATCGAACAACTGGATGCAATAACAGATCCATTTAACAGGGCTTTTGGCCATGCACTTGATATATGCTTGTGATTACTTATTCACTTGAAATCTCAAGGAGGACTCCCAGCTGTTTCTTTTTCTGTTCTTATCCTCCTGTTACATCTTGCTGTTTCAGTATTCTGATATTTAACCTGCAAGTAAACCTTGAGGCTTAAACTGTATGAACCAAAAGTCACACTTCTAAGTGCTGCCAGGCCAATAGGGGAAACATATAATCTGCTGCATCAAGCATGGTTTGCCTTAATCTGAAGCTGAAGGAAATCAGCTTTGAAGGGTGTGCTGAGGCAAGGAACACAGCACACAGCCAAGTCTCAGCTGAAGCTGCAGTTTGGTTGTTGCAGAAAATAGAGATCCATCATGGCTTACAAGAAAGATTCTTACTAATGGAAAGCCATTAACACAGAAAGTTTCCTGTGGCAGAGTAATTTGGTGCATATAATGGAGAAATTATTAATTGTTTAATTTCCATCATTTGCTACGAAGGGGCAAATGTAACGGTGAGCAGAAGCAGCAGCTTTTGTGAGTTACCATTCCAGAATCTTCCAAGTAGGTCACAGAGCAGTTCTCCTTGCTGAACTGTCAGCTCAGCTTGCTCCTCTGATGGGAATGTTGGTCAATCAAATCACCTGGCAGGCTGATACCCTTGGGACAGGTCCTTAGGTAATGCAGAGACCTCTCTGGAAGGATGAGGGCAGGGGGAAATTGCCTCTGCTTGTACTTCTACACCTGGCTTTGCTTTGTGAGAATCCAAACCTGCAACCCCCTATTATAAAAATAAAATTTTAAAAAAGAGTAGGAGAAAAAAACTTGCACACAGCTTAACCCAAGTTCCCAAATGAACTTAGTCTTCCTCCAGGCTCTGCAGAAATAGCCATCTCCTTTTGGTAGGCTCGTAATTAGCTACGCCGCAGATTCAAACAAGAGCAGTTTAGCTGAGACCCTGAGGTTCAGTGGCTGCCTAAGCAGGCTTTGCAAATTATGTCAGTATTATGTGCTGCTTTTAACTTCTGCGTAGTTCATATTTTATGTTTAAATGCTTTCTTCTGCCGTCTTTCTTCAGCATGGGACCAGACTTGCAAAGGAAGGTGTTTGTGCTTCCATAGGGCTTTTTTATTTAAAGAAAAAAATTCTATATGCTACAAATTGTCAGATTTTTAACGGATTCCAAAACTGAGAGATTTGCTGCATCCAGCCCTCCCCTGTGAATCAGTGTTTTCTCATACAACCATTTTCCATCTGTGCCCAATGAGAGCCATCTGAAAAGTGCTGTGTCACCTGGGCCACCAGGTCTTTGCAGGGTTGACAGGATCAAGCAATTCTTCAGGTGTGACATCGTATTTCCCTCCCCTTGACCTCTGCCTTTTTCTGAAATTCAAGACAAGGAGGGGTGAAGTGAGGATCTGCAGGAAGCAGTATCCTTGTGGTGCCCCTGGGAAGAGTCCACCCCTTCAGACTGAACTGTAAGTCTGTTGACTTAATTACAAATTGGATTATAGGAGCTAATCTTCGATTCTGTGGTGTAACACCAGGCTGCTGAGAGCCTGTCGGGGACTGGCAGTGGTGTGCCAGGGCTCTGGAAGCACAGCCAGTTCTTGTCCTTTAGACC
Source organism: Mystacornis crossleyi (assembly GCA_013400655.1). NCBI lineage: Eukaryota > Metazoa > Chordata > Aves > Passeriformes > Timaliidae > Mystacornis > Mystacornis crossleyi. The sequence goes on along the minus strand of VYZQ01014531.1, from coordinate 33,625 downwards.
CAGATGCTGGCAGGACCTGTGAGGTCCTGGTGCTGTGCCAGGGAAGAACCTTTGGGCTTCAGGCCCTTCCTGCAGCTCCATGGTGGTAAGGGCTGCCTTTTGAAAGCTATCCACAGAACTGCTTCTGATGGATTAGGTACTTGAATACCTTAAAAAATAAAAAACAACTTGGCAGAGTTCTTCTGGGTTTTTTTTGTGGTTTGGTTTTGGTTGGTTTTTTAAAAGCACCAACAGTTTCCTGTGTGAATAAACTTGTGGAAAGCCTGATAGAAGGAACATCTAACACTGTAAATGATGGAAATCCACTGCTGGAATAATATCCTTGTAGGACGTTATTCCAGCTTTTGAGACCTTTGTATTGTTACATGACTTGCTAACTCAAGGTTACCCAGAATATCCGCAAACATGTTTGGGAGTGTACAGGGACTGTGTTGGCTAACAGTGAGCACTGCCTAGTGGGATTCCTAGCTGGGAGAGCTCCATCAGGCTCTTGACCATGGCAATATTTATGTTACAGATTGCAGTGAAGCATTAACCATGCAAGAGATTGCTCTAAAGTTAGTTTGCAGAGGTACCTGAATTGGAGCCAGGCATTTTAGCATGAAGCTTACCAGGGTTTATTTTGCACCTTGAAGACAAAAGTAACCTTCTCACTCAGAGCTGTTTTAAATCCAAACTTTAAATAGCTTTGACTGGCTTATCTTCTGTTTCAGGTGAGGATTCCTGTCTCACTGGTCTGTTTTGCCCGAGTCTTTTTCTCTCCCTGCATGGTGGATGATGATGTTCTCCTTGTTTCCTGTAGGTGGTTGGATGAATCCATCATTCAAGACATCACACCCAAGCTGCTTGGGGAGTGGCCCAACACTTACACCTACACCAAAGCCTTGTCAGAGTACCTGATTCAGCAAGAGAAAGGAAACTTGAACATTGCCATCATCAGGCCATCCATCGTGGGAGCCAGCTGGCATGAGCCTTTCCCAGTAAGCACGAATACACAATTCCCTGCCGAGAGCCTTTGGATGCAGCTGGAGCTGTGGTACTGTCAGGAATCTGTCCCTCCTTGTAGCAGTGTCTTAAGAAACAGGTGTCCAGTTCATAGGAAAATGTGTGGAAGAGGTGGAGAACCTGTGCTGAAGTAGAACAGCAAGCCTTCTTCAGCATCTTCAGGGAGAACTCCTGTGAAAAGACCACACTTAAGCAATAACAACAACAGCTGGGATAGTTATGGGGCAGAATGCTGGGCTTGCACCTGATTGTCCATTCAGGTGCACCAGGGGAGTTTCTGTGCTCAGAACATGGGATCTGAGGGTCAGTCATACTCCTGGTGCATTCTGGTTGAGGTACAAATGTCGGGCACTCAGTAATTAAATGCAGCTGTACTTTGGAATGAGCTAATTCATTAAGCTAAATGTACTGGTAGGAATAATGTGCCCTAACATTGCAGCCAAATTGGAAAGGCAACACAAAGTCACCTTTGGCTTTCATGCAGCCTGGAGTGTGCCAGAGATGGCTGAGATACAGCCGAGGCTCTGGGCCAAGCTCCCCATCTTGGAAAGACAAAGAGCTCTGCTTGGTGTCACAACCTGTTCCAGGTCAAACAGCTCATCACTGCTCTGAACTCCAGCTCCCACAAGTGGCAGCTTCCCTCATCTGAAGGAGGATGGGATTTGAAAGGAGTGGTGTGGTTTGGTTTTGGGGCTTTTTTCTTCCTTGCTTTAGAAATTAGTTGGAGTGATCAAATCAGTTCTTAGTGACAGCTGCATGTTGTCTGTCAAGGGTAAATATCACTCCATCTGTTTTCAGCAAGTGTGGCAGCATCAAGACACTGTGGTGTTTAAAGCCAGATTTTATTCCTGAGGCCAGGGAATAGGAAAGAAGTGGTTTCTAAGAACAAACTTAGATTCTGTTGTTGATGAGTAAATTGCAGGCAGTGCATCCCCTGGTACTGGTTGGCATCCTGGCAGCTGTCCCAGCTGGGCTGGCGTCCATCTAAACTGGTGTCTCCTTCCTTCTTTGTCTACACCACACCGCTGTCATCATTTAGAAGCCTGTGTAAGCAACGTATCATTGAAGGGAACACTAATCATTCTTCTTTTCTACAGGGTTGGATCGACAACTTCAACGGGACCAGCGGAATATTTATTGCGGTACGTCTGGTTACTATTTAAGCTCCCCTTAAAGCAGAGTTGAGTTACTAAAATAGTAATTCTGATGTTTCTACAGCCCCACGTAGAAACTGTGTGCAGTAAAGGGCCACAGGAGTTTTCTGAGGCTGGGAGAAAGATGTCACACACTTGCCACACATCTGTCAGCTGGTAGGATCCAGAGGATGGTCTGCTTGTGCTGAGCTCAAGAAAGGACACTGAGAGAGCATTCATGTTGCTGGTTCACTAAATGTGAATTGCAGTTTCTAAAAGCTCTGAAAAAACTAAAGGTTTGGACACATTTGGCCAAATTTTCAAAGAAAAGGCAAGAGGTGTATCCTTGAAATGAGGGTAATTCATGGGTGTCACATGAATCTTTTAACACAACTTTATTTTTCAGGCCAGGTTACCCCACTGTCAGTACAAGGCAGCAGTATTTATCCTTTCATTTGTCTCTGTATTGTTTCTAAATCCACTGCTATAACTTGTTATCCCTCCACAATAGCAAAGATTCTGGCTCCCACTTGCCACTGGTTTGTACAGGATTTCTCCCTCTACAGACTACACCTAAATAATGTGTGTGATTGATTCAGACTCTGCCAGTCACATGGATAATTGACTGTATTTTTTTCTAACACTGGTGTAAATAATGCCTTTGCAAAATGATGAGGAACAAGTTATAAGATAAATAATAACTTGATAAAATATTCCCTGTAAAGGGAAAATAATCATTACAATTACTACATTAAAAGAGTAAAGTTGCATGCCTTTTTCTCCTGCCTTATATTTTTTTTTCTGAAGTAAAATCACAGCCTTAGGTCTCTTTGTCAATCCATAATGCTGTATAGCTCTGGGCAGATATTTATGTTCATGTATGAGTTGTCCAACTTCATGACTTTGTCAAAACTATGTTCTAATCAGCCTGATGCAGTGTATAAAAGGATTAGTGGTCTGCAATCATGGGAGAGCAGAATAAAATTCAAATATCATCTTGGTAAAAAAGCTTATTTGTATCTGAAATAGAGCATAAATAGAAAGCGTTACAGTTATGGAATGCCCAGGACAAACAGTGTGCATATCCCAGCTAATGCTTTCATCTGAACCCCACCTATACATTTCAGAGACATTCCATTTTTGTTCACAAATTACTGACTTCTAATTAAGTCACAGTTTCTTTAAAAAAAGCCTTCTATTCCTTGGTGACAACTCAAGAAGCTTGTGCTACCTCTCTGCTCTGGTCCCAGCATCTTGTGCTGGTTTTTAGGTTCTTTCATGATGTTACCAAGATCAGGGAATGTTTTGCAGTTCCTTAATTTTTCAGATCCACTCCTTACATTTTCAGGTGTCAGGCTTTAACTTCTGCAATGATACAAATTTTGTTTGTTTGTTTGTTTGTTTTTTTGTTGTTTGTTTGTTTGTTTGAATCATAACTTTTGATGATGTCTGTCACAAAATTTATCCAGAACTGGTTTGCAAGAAACTTTGGGCCAGGTTTTATATGCAGATGCAGCCTCTATCTTTAGATCCAAGTTAGCTCCATGGAAAGCAAAGATTAAGAGGTTCCAGGCTCACTGTGGGAAATAGCTTCTCTTTTTATATAAAGGATTGCACTGAGATTTGAGAAAGATATGGTATTTTTTGGTCCAGGATTGAAGCTCTGAGGTTTTTCAGTATAGTAGATAAAGAGACAATGCAATTCATGTCATCTACACTGAGCTCTTGGGTGATGAAATGTGGTCTGTAACTACATTGAGAGTTAACCAAGAAAAAGACAAAAAACAGTGACAATGGATGCAGGGTGTAGAGACAAAGTTGTTTGGGATGTTTTTCAGAAGGGAAAGGTGTTTATTATTAGGGACCCAAGAGACTTTTTTCTTCTGAAGGGGGGGGGAATTAGTAAGTACGTGAATTAATGTCCTTGGATGTGGTGAGTTGTTTGAAAATGAATCCTTGAACATCTGAGTGATGCATTAGTTTGATTTTGTGTCAGTTCAAACAGCTCTCCTGGCCAAATGTATTTGAAACTGTGATTATCAGGTGAATAGCTTTATTTGCTTTAATTAAGTGTGGAAAAAGCTAAAGGGAAGTGGTTTTGGTGGTTTGGTTTTGGGCATTTGAAGTGTCCCTCCATACCAAAATACTCACTTTCAACTTCTAACGAAGCTCATCCTATAGGAAGAACATCCCCCAGATTCAGATTTGATTCAGATGATCTTTGATATCACTTGGGCAGAATTTGGACTCCAAACCTTGCAAAGATTTTTTTCCTCAGTCGCAGTGTTTGAGTCTGATCATTTCGTTCCATAAATAGACACATTTCTTTTAAATATTCATGAAATATGTGAGTCCACATTGTTCTTGATAATCTAATTATGTTTCTTTCGCCTACAGTTGCTCCAGCTGCCGTGGCGAGCTGTGTTTATTGATTGAGGAACAAAATGAAATTAATTACGTTTCCGCTGGAGTGTAATTAAGGCATTTTGTCTCAGTGTTCCCTATTACAAGCAAAGACCTCCCTCCCTGCAAGGCAGCGAAGCTGTAGGGCACAACTGGTTTAATTTGTGGTCTGGACAGTGACTGGCCCCAAAGCACCTCAGCTGAAAGGCTGTCCAGAAACATCAGACTCTGAGCAGGATATTATTTTGGAGGTTTCACTTTGCAGTAGCTTCTATTTCACTAAAGAGAAGAATGTCAGCATCTATAAATAGAAACCAAGGCATACTGATGAAAGTACCACTGAACCATTTTCAATGTAATAAGTAACCTGAAAAACTTAAACCTGAAGCGTTCGTTAAATACAAAATGTAGGAAATCTCGAAATCATCCATGTGTATATGACCGTCACATGCTGCTCTGCATACATTTTGCAGCAGATCCATCAAACATCCTCATTTTGAAGACCTCAGAGAGGTCTTTAGTGTACCTGTGAAAAAGTGATAGTTGATCACACAGTGGTCTCTAGTGGGCATGTGTTCACAGCAGTGGAAAATTCAGAGATGAGCTTGGTTGCCTCCTTTTTTTCTTTCTGCCTTTTCTTTTTCCTCTTGAAAAAACCCGGTAGTAAGAACACAAAGGAAATCATAGTGATGTTGCAAGTTAAATTTTAACGTCTGAGCCTAACCGTGGCAGCAGAAGTTAGTACATGACACAGGTTTGAGGAGGATGGAGTGAGCCATGTGGGGAATCTTGCACTGTTTTCTGTCAGTCTGTGATCCCTCTGCCAGATGAACCAAGGATGAGATGGGACTGCTCAGAAGTCTTAGTTCCTGAAAATTAAATCAGTCAGAAGTGGTATTCCTTTACTTCCAAGCTGTGAAATGTAACAAACACATCTGATTGCAGAAGGGGAAAGGATGAGGAGGACAGCCACCAAAAAGACCCCAAGAGAGAAACACCTCCCAAAGAGCGGATACAGTGTCCCTTAGAATCCACCAATGACCACTAGCCAATGGCATGTACTTCACAAGTTAATAGCAAGTTTTAAATGCTTTTTTAATGACTTTTTTTGTCTTCTCAGATTTCAAGCAAGAGGTTTTCCACAACTAGGCACTTCCTGTTTAGTTGCTGTAGAAAAACTTAAATCTATTTTGTAATGAAATTGTAGTTTCAGATTGTATGAAAATAATTAAGGAAAAGCTATAACATTTCCTTTGCCCTAACTTTTAAATATTCATGGATCTGTAGCAGATATTCCTTTGCTCCTTCACTCAGTCCTTCCCTCTGCTTTTGCACAGATCTAAATTACAACAGCTTTTTCCCTTCCTTGCTTCACCAGCACTTTTATCCTCTCAGCTTTTTCCCTGGCTCCTCAGCTTCACTGCATTGTTGCCCACATGAGAAATAACTTGATTGCAACCTTGACTCTGCCATGTGGGGTTTCTTTTCTTACATGCTCTGTTCAGCCCTCATCCCTGACACACCAAGTTCCTCCACCCCATTTCACCCCCGTGTTTCTGTATTTTGCCTTGTCCTCTCTGATCCAGTCTGCCATGCTGTTGCCATGTCTCTCCTGTGGAACCTCCAAAGCCTGATTGGTCGTCATCCCTTGAATAACCATTCAGGTTAAATGTATATTATTTGGGGAGCTGATCCCCTGACAAATGCACTTCCAAACAAAGCAAGGTGAAAATTTTTTATTCTTGCCTATTTCTTCTTTTTGGTTGTCAGTACTTTGTATTTGCACTGATTATTTTTACTGACTTTTGGTGGGTGATGTGCTCTTTGAGGCAGGGGCCATCCTTTGACTGTATCTTTGTGCTTAAGAGACAGCTGTGGAAAAGAGCAGAGTGTGAATACATCCAAAGGAAAGGTAGTCAACTTCTCGAAAAGCCTACTGGTGTCATTTCCAAAGAGACTGCAGTCTCTGAAGGACACTCAGACCTCTGTCTGCCTGTGTCACTTAAGAAAATGTAATTTTCAGGCATCACATCAGCAAATTCAGATGCGTTTCTTTCCTAAGGTATTTCTTTCATATTGAGTTAAATTAAGGGTCCCAGCTTTTCTCGTTGTACACAGCACAGGCATCATCACGTTTCCAGGCTTCCTCTGAAAATGCAGGACAGCGGGATCCATGGGAGATCCGTCTTTGTTGTCACAGAAACCAAATAATCTGGAGCAGAAAAAAACTGCTACCGTGCTGGCCTGTCCCCAGTGCACGCCGCTGGAGTCCGGCCAGTTAAATCACAGCCCAGCCTGAAGTGGGTGACTGTTTCCCTGTCTCCCTGTGTCCCACAGGCAGGCAAAGGGATCCTGCGGACCGTCATTGCCAACAACGAAGCAGTGGCAGACATGATTCCCGTCGACGTCGCCATCAACCTGACGCTGGCAGCCGGGTGGTACACGGCTGTGCACAGGTGGGAGGGCATCCCGCGGCATGGCGTTCCTCTTTGGCCACACACCTGGAACATTTGCTCCCTGCACCAGCACTTTAAAGGGAACCAGGAGCTGATTAAAAACATGTGCAATAGGCTGGTTGATTGATTTTCTGGTTGGCGTTTCCTCCCTGTGGGTGGGCAAGGACTGAAAGTGTAGAAGAAGCAATAAAGGCAGGGTTTAGAGTTAGGAAATCTCTGAAGCTACGAGTGAGAACCTGTTTTCTTGCCTCTCAGAAGTCACTCTTCTGAAGGCCAATAACTTTGCAGCAGCGGTTTTTTGGGCCTCCTTTTCATTGAGTTGCTTTTCAAGTGTCTTCTGGAGTTTTCTTGGTAAAAAAGCTCTGTGTTTTCCTTGGGAAACACTGCACAATATAAATATATTATGGGCTTCTAGGTTATATGATCTAAAAGATCTCCCTTCTTTGCATTGTTGAGAAGAGCATGTAGAAGTGCCATTAAGGAGTTAAGATCTTTTCCTGTGAACTTCTGGCCTGGCCTTTAATCATTAGGTAGGAGTACAGATAATAAACCACATGAATTATTCTGGAGGTTTATGCAACTCTTGAGAGATCCAACCCAGGCAAATAAAAGGCAGAAGTGTTTTACTTTGAAAGACAGAGTAAGCCCTCTGAGCTGAGGGTAGAGCTACATCCAGTAAGCTAAATAAGGATCCTAAAAGGACCTTGAAGAGCAGCTCACCAGCTTTCCCCTCAAAGCATTTTTAAGAAAACCACCAAATTTAAACTGTGCAGTTTTCAAGTATACAGTAAGAAAAATGCTGTATTGATGTCATCACTTGACACCCTTGGCAAGGTAGGCTTAGGTCAAGAAAACTGATTAATTCTTCCGTTGAAGGAAGAAATAAAACCAGTGTGATCCATGTTTAGTTCCACACCACAAACCCCAAACTTTGTTTGGTATTAAACTGGTAATTTTCTTGAAATTGATTGATTTTTGTAATCCCTTCCCTGAGAAATGGAGTTTTTGCTCACATCTCAAAATAATACATCTTTCTGTTTTCCAGACCAAAAAACTTGTTGGTGTACAACTGCACAACAGGGGGAATCAACCCTTTCTTCTGGGGAGAAATGGGTAAGGTCTCATTTAAATGGAGAATATCCACAGTGTTCCTTGCACTGTCAGATATCAATAGCATTCTTCAAACAGGCTTTAAAGAACTGCTTTCCACTGTTCAGGTGTCATTTGGTGTCTGCCATTCAAACTGCATTTTGGGGGGCCCAGCTGCAGTGGGTGAGGGTCCTGTGAGGAAAAGGGCACTTACAAACCAAACCATTCTAGGATTCTGTGATATTGTGGAAGTGAAGTGGTCTTTCTTGCCCATCAGAAAATTCTGAGCAGCAATAACAGGTGGGCACTTGAGAAGGAAAACATTGTAATGACACATGGGCTTCAAAAACAGTTTGTATTTTGATCGTGAGTTTTGTCAGTGGAAAAAAAATCAAATTATTTTCATGGCTGACTTTTCTTCAAGAAAGGCAGGGGTGAAAGAAAGGGAGACAGATTCGGAGACCCTTGCAGAGGAAAAACTCATGCTGAAGCCAAGCAGCAGAATTTGTTTTAGCTGTATACTGTGAAATACTGTGTACAGTCAGTGCATTCATGGACAGATATACAGGGCGTGGTTTACTTTCTGTTGCCCCTGCATTCATATCTTTGTGTTTTAAACACTCCGTCTCTCAGCCTTTGCTTTGCTTTTCCCCTTGCATTATTTACATGGCAAACTAAGTCAGCAGAGAATCAGACCATAATTGCATTTACAGAATAAATGTCTTAACCATGGTAATTGATCAAGTGGCCTAGCAGGGAAGAGGTTTCAGCAATTGGCTGAATGCTGAGAACATCACACTGACTTCCTGGCCTTTTTTTTTTTTTTTTCTTTTTAATGAGAGATAAAATGTTGTGGTTAGTCACAGATCTTCTGTGGCTTTTTCACAGGAGTGAGTGCAAAGCTTTTCAGCTGCTACTTCAGCAAAAGCCACCAAAGCACCACTCTCTGAGGTTTGCGTTTCTTAACCCTTTTTCAGTGTAAATTTACTGATGAAAACTGCAATGTATAAGTCCATTGTCATTGATTTTACTCTGTTCCTCTGCTTATAACTGTGAATTTAGCCATGAAGTCATCTGGGTTCAGCAGCAGCAGCTTCCACGAGCAGCTCAGCTGTGTGATGGGACTGAAGGCAAAATTTTCTCCTTGGGTGACCCTATGAAGCTCTTTCTACCACATGTAGCCATGGTTTTCCTGAGAGCAGCATGCTGCAGAAAATTAGGATGGAGTATTGAAGTGAAAAATTTTGCCTTTAAAGATGTTGCATGGCTGAAGAAATGAGTTTGGGAAAGATTTACTGCATCACGATGTTACGACTGCAGCCATCCAGTCTGAATCCACGAGTCAGTCTCCTACCAGTTTCTTTTTGGGAAACAGACGTAATTCTGTTCAAGGAGTCAGGGTGTGTGACTGGTCACGAGGGTGGAGGGTCCTGAGTGTCTGGAAGCTGCTGAGAAACCAGGGAGGGGAATGGGAGTCAGCTGGCATGGGACTGAGCATTTTAGTGCAAAGCAAACATGGGGTTTGCAGAGGGGAGGGCTTGGGCTACCTGGTTAGGCCAGGTGACACCAGGACCTGCTGTAGGAGTGACAGGTGGACACGACAGAGTAGGGATTTTTCATGAGGAGAAAGATCAAACAGAGGAATTGAGGCTGGATTGGGCTGAGGATACGGAGGGTTGGGAACAGAAGTGACCGAGATGGTGACGCTTTGAGGGAGGCAGGGAAGAGAAAGAGATCTAGAAGAGAGTTTATGCTTAAACGTGCATTGCAAGGCAGTTCCTTCTAAAGCTCTCCAGACACAGATAAAAACTCATAGTGTTAAAAGGAACCTTAACTGATTTATTTCTTTTCCAAATAATGCTATGCCTTGGGGGTTTTTTTTCTTACTTTCTCATTACTTTCCCTGCTGTTACAAGGATGTGGTTAAACAACTAAATTTTATTTGAAGAAGCACATTCTGCTTTGCTGCAATGTGAATCTGGTTAGTCTGACTTGGTGAAGTACTTTTTGCAGTTTCTCCTCAAAACTATACCTTAAAACAGGCTGGGAAATGGTGTTCAGCGTGGCAAAAATTAATTTATTCAATTTATTCTTGATAGCCTACCTGGGTGAGACCTGTGTCTGATTCTCTCCCTGCAGAACCTACCTTTGAGTTGTAGGATTTGCTGCTGCGTTTTTGTGTTGAGGTTGGAGGGGAAAGACTACCCACCCACTAAGTTGTTGCAGTAGCTCCTAGAGGTGACAAATTTTTGGTTTGGGGATCTTAGAAGAAGTACAGCAAAAGTCACTGCTTGAAGTGCGGTAATGAGCTGACCACAGACACTAGAGAGTCCTGTCTGAATGTTACAGTTGGAATCTGCTTATCTGAGGATGATCTGGATGTTTCTTGTCATTTGATTTTCTACTTGTAACATAAGCTTAGAGATTAAACTATAATATGAGCACAGACTGATATCGTTAACTCTCAAATCAGTTTTTTAAAAAGTGAAAAAAGCCCACATATTCCTCTTTCTTGAGGAATAGGAGCACCATCTGTTTTTCAGTCCCTAGGATGACAGTCTTATACTCAACTACTGCAGTTCTGTTAAGCCTCTGCAATATGCAAATGCCCCAGATATGCACATCTAAATGCCACTTTGTGGCACTGTGCCATTGCCAGAGCTCAGACCCAGCATATTTTGTGCCTTAACATGCAAAGGGAAGGGAAGATTCCCACTCTATCATTTGCTTTCAAGTTAAGAATGCAAGACAGTTTGCTGCCTTAGAGCATCCAGAGATCTTCTGAAAACAGGCAGACATTTGGTGGTGTGGGTCAGATGAGGTTTGAAAGGATGTAATGAAGCCTTTTTACAGGTATCACCCCGTGTGTGTAAGCGACAGACTAACTCAGACATTAGCCCTTTGGAAAATCTGTCATTTTTATTTTATGCTAGCAGATCAAAGTTTGCTTTCAGTGATCTAAAGAAATGTTAGCACTTACCAATTTGTTCTATATCTGCTGCAGATGAAAGCAGAACTGCAGCTCCTTGAAGCTCCTAGAGCTAGTTGCTTTTCCTCCTTTGTGTTTTGGTTCTTTGGCAAGGAGGTTTTTGTCTGCCACTGTTAAGTCTGGAGCAGGATTGGGTTTCAAACAGGCAGTAAATGGAGCCATCAATTGTCATGGCAGAAGGGACTAAAGCTTGTCCAAGCTCTGGTGACAGTTCAGAGAGCTGTAGGCTGGAGGTGTGAAGCACAATAACTTGGGCTGTGCCTCACCGTGGTTGTGCCCAGCTGGAAGAGATTGCCAGTGAAAAATGCCTGTTCCCTTGCAGGGCAGTACGTCATGTCCACGTTCAAAAGGAACCCTCTGGAGCAGGCCTTCCGAACGCCCAACGCTCACATGACCTCCAGCTACTTGATAAACCAGTACTGGATCACCGTCAGCCACAAGGCACCCGCCATCCTCTACGACCTGTACATGAGGCTCACGGGGAGGAAGCCCAGGTAAGGAATGGTGCCCTCAGCCCCCTGCGTGCCTGTCACTGCTGTGGAGAGCAGAGCTCGAACCAGCGATGAGAACTGGAGTCCTTGAGCTTCTTCCCATCTCCTTGTCTTTAGGAAAATGAGGAAAATGCATGGCTGTAGCTGAGCACAGCCTAGGGCTTGCACCCTTCCCACCGCCTGGAGAACAGCACATCTTTTGAACTCAGTTTTACACAGAGCTTTTCAGAGCTTCCCAAGGTAGAGGAGGACTGGTAGTCTTCTGTCTTCCCTGTATCCAGATCTCTACCACTTCAATTTTCCAATGGGATCCCCCCTATCTGGCATGAGCTTGCATAAGGACTTGAGACTGGCAAGGTTTAGAACATACCAGCTAATACTTTTTTTTCACCATAAATCAGATGCCTGAGTAGCTGTTTTCAGCACTGGCCTGAAATCCAGGAAGCAGTTGTTTCTGAGTATGATTAAATTCTAATTGTCTTTAGGAGGGCCGTTCACCATTACCGGGGGTATTTGAGCCCTGGCAGTGGTATGGCTTGGAGGAACACCAATATCCATGTCCCATGTGGAAGGAAATCCCTGGCATTGCTCTGATTTACTCCCGCCATTCTGCTACGGATTGATCCGTAAAAAGACTTCCAGCTATCCAGGAGGAAAGAATTACCCTAGAAATAGAGGTAAACTGAAAATGAGGCTGGAATATCCAGTCATTGTTGACATGGGCAGCGGTAAGATCTTGGCACTGCCATTACTACTGACATTTCTTTTCGTGAAGCTGATCAGTATAATTAACCAGTGGACACTGTCTGCAATGCTGTATTTAAATGTCGAACAGACCTCAGCATGACCTTCTGAACTTTTAAGATTTGCAACCTCAGCAAAGGCGGCTCACCAGTGAAGTTGTGAGTTTTCCAACCCTTTCTTTTTTTGAATATTATTCTCCTTTTCTTTTTACACACTACTTCAGCTCATCCAGGTGTTGCTGCAGTGTGCTAGAAAGCACAGTAGTAACTCATTGTTGATTGTTTTACCAGCTACCTAAATATCAGACCTTTATGGTCCAAGGACAGTAAACCACGTCAAATAATAAAAAAAAAGAAGCTTATTTAGGTGTAAGCTCGTTTCACATAAATTACCAGATGTCAAGCAAAACTGCCCTAAATGGTTTCCTGTGAGTGCTGCATGTCCATCCGTGACTTAGAGCATGATGTGGTTTATGTCTTTAGTAGTCTTCTGGGGCAATCTCACTTGAGGATCTGCTCGGGCAAGGCTCTGTATGGGAGCAAATACAGAAATCACTGCTGTAAACAGTTTTCTAGAAGACAAAATGCATGTCTGAAGTGTGGCTACAGTGAGAGCTAATAGTCGATTTATTCCTCTCAGTTCCTCCACAGTGCAGGATGAGACTTCCTGTAAGAAATCTTTGCCATGTTTCTACTCAGTTGATGTTTTTCAGAAGACCTTTCCTTCATACAAATTATTAGTCAGTGTTTTGAAAGTTGTCACAACTTTCGAGCTCAGACATTTGACATGAAACACTGTTTTCACACACACCTCTTCAGATCATAGAATCACCGACTGGTTTAGATTGGAATGGACTTTAAAGATCATCCAGTTCCACCCCTGCCATGGGCAGGGACACCTTCCACTATCCGAGGTTGCTCAGAGCCCCATCCAGCCTGGCCTTGAACACTTCCAGGTATGGGGCAGCCACAGCTTGTCGGGAAAACCTGTGCCAGGGTCTCACCAACCTCACAGGGAAGAATTTTTTTCCATATACTAAAGGGTTGATTCTCTTATCCTTTCTTTTTTTCTGGCAGTTTCCATTAGTCCTAAGAACTTTAAAGATTTTGGGGAGTCAGCTTGAGGGGCAGCTTCAGATCTTTGCAATCTAGCTGCAAACTTTTTTTCCCCAAGGTCCTAATATGTATTAAAATATTCACAAAGCTTGCCCCATGGTGTTGCCCTACACAGGAAGATTTAATCTGAAATAATTTTAAAGCAGTTCAGATAAACTGCATTCAGTCAACGTGCACATCATTATTCAGAATGAAGGTTCCTTTAATCTGATGGTCTGCTTTGCTTCTAAAATGAAAGCCACTTTAAGAAGGAGTGCCTATCTAAAGTTTTAGTGCACTTTCCAGTTGCTTTGGGTGAGCTGCACAGTTCTGCTCTGAGCTGATGGACTCATTGTGTCTTTCTGTGCTGTGCCGAGTGCTTATCACCGTGG
>VYZQ01014531.1:0-13647 GCA_013400655.1 Mystacornis crossleyi | reverse complement strand
AATAACAGTTTTTCAGTACTTAAAGCAGACCATCAGGAAAGAAGGGGACGGACTCTGTCATGGAGCCTAATCATAGGATGAGGGGTAATGGTTTCAAACTGAAAGAAATACATTTAGATTAGATAGGAGGAAATTCTTCCCTGTGAAGGTGCTGAGGCCCTGGCACAGGTTGTCCAGAGAAGTGGTGGCTGCCCCATCCCTGGAAGTATCCAAGGCTGGTCAAGTGGAAGGTGTCCATGCCCATGACAGGGGGTGGAACGAGATTATCTTTAAGGTCCCTTTCCAACCCAGAACACTCTGTGATTCTTTGGTTCTGTCTGAAAACCGAAGCTGAGAAATGACTTCTGAGCTCTGTGTCCCTGCTGCAGGTGTGGTCACCGCTGTATGGAGCTAATGCCAAATATCAGAGCCTTGCTTCGATACACAACTCAGGCTTGGGAGCAGAAGAGAATTCCTGTGGCAGAAAGAGAAGTATCCACCTTGGGAACAGAAGCACTGCACCTTTGTGGTGCAGACTTCATCCTAGCTCAGATGGGCTCTTACCTCCACAGTGGTACAAGAGGTAGATGCAGCTTCCAACCCTTGTTTAGGTCAGACCATTGAGTTGGACATCAGTGGCAAACAAATTTGCACTCGTGTTGGAGCCAACAATAAAAACTGGGTAGCTTTAGGCTCAAGAGCTCAGCTGGAGCGGTTCAGACTTGCTGAGCAAGTTCTCAGCCTAGTGAACAGCAAGGTAGTACTCATGAGGAATTGCAGAGCTTATTCACCTGGACTGGTGAAAACACAAACAAACAGCTTCTGCATAAGGTCAGACTTCCTGCTCACCTCTGATGCTCCCCCTTTGTTTCAGAATGATGAAGATTATCAATCGGCTGCACAAGTCTATGACACTCCTGCAGTACTTCTCCACCCAGTCCTGGAACTGGTCTTCAGATAATATGAATATGCTAATGAGTCACCTTAACACAGAGGACAAAAAGGTAAATATGTCTTGAATACACGTTGCTAATCTCAGATTCTGTTCATCTGCAGCAGTTGTTTTTGGTGTATTGCTGAGCTTTAAATTATACCTAGATGATTGGAATTGATTTTAAGCTGAAATAATTTATTTCAGTAGCTTTCCGTTTATTACAGGAGAATGTTTTCAGGTCCCTTTCAACCCAAGCTATTCTGTGAAGATTTCTTCCTCTCTACAAAGCCTGTCTTTGCTCTAAGAGACAGACAGATGCCTGAGAGCTTGCTAACAATTTGTCCAGTATGAGCACCTAAAGTGAACTGGGGTAGTTGGCTCTGCAGCAAGATTGTATTTATGTCAAACACCAAAGTGACCCATTTCCTGGACTTCTGTTGATCTAGCTGCCAAAAGAAAAGGCAGCACAGCAGAGAGTAACACTGATGCAGAGGCACCCGTTGACTCAGTTTATTTACACATAATTCTAGTGACACGTTAAAACTGTGTGGAGGTTTTCATTTGAATCCATTTGCCTGTGTGGAATGCCATTTTTCTTCCATGATTCTGTGTGTGTGTGTGTACAAATACATGTATTTATGGAAAAGTAGCAACCTGAAAGATAAACACCTTTATTTTCTGCCAGCTAGCACTACATTTCTGCTTGCTTTGCCCAGATTCCCAGCTGGGTGGGACATTAATCAGCAGCAGTGAAACACAGTCTGGCAGCGCTTGGGAACTCGGTGGCTTTGAGAATCTCACAGAGAGGTCCTTGTCAGGAACAGAGATCAATGAAGAACTGATGCTTCAAGTGAACTGGTTTTGAACTCTGGTGTCCAACGTTTGCTCTTTGTCTTTAAATCCCAGTTATACAACTTCGATGTTCGCCAGCTGCACTGGTCAGAGTACATTGAGAGCTACTGCATAGGTGCTAAGAAGTATTTGCTAAATGAGGACATGGCTGGCATTCCGGCAGCAAAGCAGCATTTACGGAAGTAAGTCACACCCAGGGACAGGGGTAAGAGCTCCTGGCTACCTTTGGGGAAAATAATTCTAGCTGCATTGCGAAATTATTATTGATTAAAATGGAGATAAATAACTTACTTCTTATCGCAGCGGTTTGTCAGTATTTACAAACGTAGAATTAAGGGAATAGTTTGCCATAGCAAGGAATCCTAAACAAGTTCATCATTCATGGATCATTTTTAGGAGGTTTGTAAGGACCTCAGTAATGGATTAGTAACTGCCTCAGACAATGTGCTGTCATGCAGTGATAAACTTTACCTTGGGAAAAAAGGGCTCGTATAAAAATGAAAAGTCTTGAGGTCTTTAGGTGTCTTTTTTCCCTTGGTCAAGCACTGGGAACATGAGAATTAGAGAACTGCAGAAACTTTTGCTTGACAGAAAGAAGACAGGATCATGAAGATCTGAAAAACTCAGTAATACCATTGAAATTGATGCTGTAAGCTAATCCATTCCCCCCCTACAAAAAAAAAAAAAATCCCAGTGCTGCAGTGTTGCAAAAGTGAAGACCATTTATGATCATTATGTAATTTCACAACTCTAAAGACAAGGTTTCACCCAAATAAAAGAACCTTGCTCATCAACTCCTGTGAAGTTGTCTCTAGCCTGCCCCAAATCCTGCAAAGTGAGAAATAGCCAATATATGAAACCAAAGCAGAAAGTATTGGACACAGACTGTCCTAAAGAAAAACCTCTTCATATGACTGCTCTGGTTTGAAATGAGAGTGCAGAACAAGAGAGAATTCCAGTACAGCTGTTCTGCCTATCCCATGAACTATTCATTGTGCTCCAGCTTCAGAACAGTCCTTGGCAAGTCCAAGGACTCCAGCACAGCGTCCCCACTAAAACAGGAATGGCAAAAAGCCCAAGGGCCACTTGTAAATAGGATTTCTTCCCGAATAACCTGTAGGAAATGCAGGGGGCTGGTGAGCTTCTTGTTGTTTGTGTGTTTCTTGATAAGATGCCTCTTTCCCAGACTGAGGAACATCCGATACGCGTTCAACACCACCCTCCTTGTGATCATCTGGCGCATCTTCATCGCGAGGTCACAGATGGCTCGAAACATCTGGTACTTTGTGGTGAGCCTCTGCTACAAGTTCCTGTCCTACTTCAGGGCATCCAGCACCCTCAGGCACTGAAGCCATCCGTCAGCAACCAGCCTCTTCCAGAAGGACCTCCATCTCCTCTAATCAGCAACTGTGGGCATCGGGGTCTGAAAGTAGCAGAAAAATCCACTCCCTCCAACAGCAGCTGTCATTTATTGTGCACTGTTACATGCTCACCTTTTTAATTTTAACTAATGCTTTAATACATGGTGGTCTTTCTTCCATAGGACCAGGCCAATTTTTAAAGCCATAACTGAAGCTTTAGGAACAGGTCAAGCTGGGACCCCTCATCTAGAGTCTGATGTGCAAGAGTAAGGATTAACCAAAGTCATTGTCTTCCCACGTACTACTCCTTAGGCTATCTTAATCCCATCTTCTTCCTCAAAAGAGGCAAACTGAAAGCACGATCTTGGAAGAAAGGAATACCACCAGAGAAGACCCAGCCAAGGAAATCAACTTGTAAGAGGTCTTCCTAAAGCAGCTGTTCCTTCATTCTCATTCAGTGAAATGGTACCTTATTGAAAAAAAACAAGATTGCATCTTCTCAGTTTTTCAAAACTTAGGAGGGGGAGAAGGTCAGTCACAAGTGAACACACAGAACAGTTTTCAGATCTTGTCTTGTATTGCTGCTGAGGACTGATGCTTTCAAGCCATACCTGAAGACACACGTAGAATTCATGCACCTGCGTTAACTCTGCTCACTCACAAGCTGCTTTCTTACAGAGAGGTCTTCTTTTCTCCCTGTGGTTAAGGTTTCAGTCTATTAAAAGATTTCTGGTCTTGCATTTATCACATTTGCTTGAAACATTTTTGGGGTCTTGAAAAATGCTGTATTAATGCCTGAGAATGAAGAGAAGGCTTCTTAAAAATTGTAAGAAGGATACAGAAGCTCTTCATTATTTTTGAGGCATAGGTCTTTTTTTCCCCTGCAAGAAATTTCTCCCCCTGTAGCCCAAAACCAGCCTGATACTGGGCTTTCATTACAGCTAAATCATTTTGCAGTTGATCATTTCCACTGGCAAAGAAAGTGTAAAGACACACATGGAGGAAACATCATTGGGCCTGTTCTGCTCCCAGTCCTGTCAGGAGGCATTAAAAAGTCTGAAACTTGTTTTTGTTGAGAACAGGTTAAATGTTGGATTTGATGATCTTAAAGGTCTATCCTGACCTAAACAGTTCTGTGATTCTTTGACTTCTCTGCAAGAACAGCCATGCACTGTGAAGGTGTCATGTCAACCCATGACAGAAGGTAACGCACTTTGTTCTGCAATTTAGAACTTTCAGAATTTAATTTTTCAGAATTTTAGAATTAAATTGCAATTTGGAAAGGAAGCCAAGGACCTTCCCAATGCTCATGGCTATTGGAGATCCTTGTTTCTTGTAGTGAGTTATAAATTCCTGTGGGGGCAGAGAGAGAGAGCCTTCTTCAAAGTAGCTGGTGCAACAACAGCAACAAATTACTGTGTTGTCAGATTTTCAGAGTCAAATCTAACACTGAAATATTTTTTATTCGGATAACACTGAATAAGCACTTTTAAGATGATCAGTCTTCAAAGCAGCTAGATTTTGAAAAAATGCAGCACCCAGCTTTTCTTGTCTTGTGTCATGCCAGCTGTCTGAAAAAGTAATGCTATACAAAAACCACAACAGAGTGACACAGTTGCTCTTTTGTGAGCTGAGAAGAGCAGAATATTTACAAACCTGGCATTCCTCAAAAATTATACTTGGTTTTGGCAGTGAAGGCAAGAGCAAATTATGACAGTATATTTATATCCTAGGCCTTCAAGCTGGTTCAGAAATCTTTCTAAAGGTGCAAGGAATTAATCTTCCCCTGTATGCCCCGGAGGTCTAGTTCCAAGGAATTGCTAAAGGATGCCTGCTGCAGAACCTGACCAGAAACGTCGCGTCCAACATGGCAGGGCTCTGGCATTGCCTGCCACAGACCTCTGTGTTTGTTACATGCTACTTTTGAGCTGTGCTTAAATAGATCAAGCACCCAGTTTACAAAGATGCAAATTTCTGAAGCTCTTGCCTTGGAAATGTGGAGGTCGTTAAGTGTTTTCCAGCTTCAGGGCGTGCTCTGCAAGGTGTCACCGCCTGGGAGACCTGGAGCTGCGCGTTCAGGGGCTGGGGACAAACATTCCCTGTCCAGTGCTGCCACAGCAATATTTTGGTGAAGGTTGTGGTATTGTACGTTGCTGCCTTGGTGGGGCTGAGGCAGGCTGCTGCAGGGATTCTTCCAGGAAGAGCGCATTCCCTCAGTTACATAATCAGGTCATCAGGCAGCTTGCAGTCCTCTCATAGGAAAGGCTAGGAAAAAAGCAAACCAAAACTGTAGATCACTTTGAAACAAACTTCCACTCAAACATTAGGAAATACTTTCAACTCATATCCTGAAAAGTCTTTTTAAGTGCCTGCCTTATGGACAAAGGGAAGCAGCAGTCAAGGGGATCATAAGTTTTGGGCTGTGCACGTGACAGACAAAAGGTTGGGTCTCAGAAAAAGGTGCAGAGCTGCTACACCTGTATCAGTCAGCGTTCCTGAGAACAGTGTCCCACCTTTCCTTCCCCTTCCCCACTCATGCCAGGCATTCCTGACAATATGCCTGTAGGCATTCACACTTGTGTGCACAGGCTGTATTGTCCCAACAAGTCTGAGGTGTATTTTTTACTCCCCTGAGCATATCTAGACCTGGTTTTCTGAACACACAAAAAGATGCTTCACTCAGAACAGTGGTGGTGTGACATTTTAAGGCTCTTCAGCATTTTGCTGAAGGAAACAGCCGCAGAAAAGCGACTACTCAGCCCTGAAAAAACAGCAGGAGCTGCTTGGGTTGGAAAAACAGAGCTGTTGCAGATGGTGTCTGCTTTTCTGGAGACCTTTCATAGCCCACACAGCATTGCCAGCAGCTGACTCCAGAGCTCTGGCCTTGCCTGGGGCGGATCAAGCTGTTAGCTTGTCTTAACACACACGTAACATGCAGAGGAACTTGAATCTTTAATCCATTTTCTTGTGGCTTGAGATATTTCCAGGTGATTGTCTGAAGCATGGACATATTTCAGAAAGCCTCAGTGCAGGGGCTGATGTGTGGCAGTGGCCCTTGAGTGCCAGGTGTGACTGTCATCACGGTGAGCTGGGCATAAGAACTTGTTCTCACCTCAAGCAGTGGCTGATGTTTGATGGTTTATTTTGTGGTCCTCAGTGGATTTGTTTGTGCTCTGAAGAAACCCAAGCCTTGGGGAAAATATCTGGAAGAAAACACTGAATATCATTTCACTGTCAGCAGTGGGCAGAAGCTTGCAATTAACAAGTATCTTTTTTTAATTAAACAGTGATAACCAAACAAACCAACCACGGCAAATCCCTACAGTTAATCCGTGTTTTAACTGCCTTTTGAATGACAACCAAAGTTGTTTATATCCAGCATGTCTGTTACTAAAAAAATAAAATTTCTTACCCCTCCACCCTCCTCTGTTCCTTGTTAAGAAACAATTCTTCCACAGTAGGGAGGGAGGGATAACAGACACACCGATAAATCACAGGCTGTTGGCCCATTACCCACCTCCTGGAGAAACATGTTCTTTTACATTTTCTAAGGAAACATGAGTACATCTGCCTGTGTACAGCTGCATCTTCCAGCACCAGACAACAGACGTGGTAAAAGCAGTGGAGCTCATCCTGAAATGCCAGGCTGTGCTTGTTTGGCGTGCCCTGTTCCACTTCAGTTCACGACGAAGCGATTAAAACATACCCTCATTTCCAGCGTAAAGGGAACCTAACCTGTAGTTGTTAATCGAGTCATTATCATGAATAAGCAACTGGGAAAAGAGGGAGGGGGGCATCCTTTTGTTTGTAAATAAGCTACAGCTTCATGGTTGAAAGCATGCTGTTGCTCTTCCAGCGTTGACGTCTACCGCTGAAAGCAAGAATGAACTTTCAGTACAATTTTAGTACAATTGGACCCCTTATTCTAGCAAAGAGCAAATAACATTCCCCAGAAGGTAAGTGGTGAACACCCCATTACATGGTGCTAAATATTGGTATGAAAGTGGTACAGATTTACTTAAGAGAATTAAAATCCAAAAAGTAAAGTGTATTTGGGGAATAACTAAAGATGTACTATCTCACTTTTCTCTATTGCTTAAAAGCCAACTATGATTTGTTTTTTCAGATGAACGTGAAGCCAATTACAAAAGGTTTCTTGTCCTTACATGATCTTGGCAGACCCCAGTTTATATAAAATATACTCTCCCACTGTCCAGAGTTTCTACAGTTCTATCTGCTATTTCTATCCTCTTGTTAGCTACGAGACAACTTCCTGTTAAAAATCTTAATTACAGAGTTTCTAATGTTAAGGCGTAATCTTTTGAGCTCTCAAATCAGATAAAGTGATCAAACCACAAATTATGTGAACCTCAGCCATAAAATTATTAATATGATGTTTATGTTATTTGAAACATTTAATAAAACAAAATATTTTAAAGCTATGGTCACTTTGCATTGCTTGGTTTGCTAGTGGTTACTTGCTGGCCATTGAAGCTGAGCAGAGGCTGCCTCTCCAGCACATCTGCCCACATCTGCAGCACAGCTGTTGGTGGAACGGCAGCCCCACCTGCAGGAGGGAAACCCAAACTTCAAAGGCTGCGATAGTGAGACTTTTAACCCAGATCCAGAAGACTGGAAAGGTCCTGCTGTGGTGCGTGTCCTGTGGAAACTCACAGGGACAGGTCTGCAGCAAAAGAGAATTGTGAGTAACCCAGCCAACTTCCCTGAACAACATCCCATTTGTACCGATATTATCCCAGATTTTTAGTTTTTAAGTGTAGAGACCTCACCTCATTATGTTAGTTTTCTGTCAAGCAAGAGTAGATAACGTCTAGTAATTATCTCTCACTTCCTTGCAATACAGCAGACTTTAATGAGAGGAAAAGACACGGCATTATCATGACCCTTTCCTTAATGAAAATTATTTCCAATTCTGAAAGCCAGGGCATACCTCAAAGATAGAACTTCCATTTTGTTAGCAAATCTTTTCTTAAAATATCATTCTCCCTTTTTTATATGTAAATGTGATCTTTATGGAGGAAAAAAAAATCAATTTTCCATTAAGATGCATCAATGAATTAATGCCATCAGCAAGAAAGTTCGAACTCTTTCCAAAGAACAGACTTAAAGGTCAGCCTGCAGACTTCAATATTTAAAGCTCTTCTTCTGACATTTTAACTGCACAGCATTATCAAGGCAAATAATCAATTAAATAAATGAGGGAAATTGCATTAATCTTCATTTTTTAAGGGAACCAAAAATAGGGGGGAGGAAAATGATGTAATGTAGGACAAGTCCTTAGCTGATACACCGTAGGTCACACAGAATAAGCACCAGGTCTCAAGGGAAGGCATCCCAGCCAATTTTCAATTTTCCCCATCTCCCTCATCTAAGGACAACTGGTGTTCATTAAGACCTGACCCCACAGGTCTCATTTCATAACTCCCAGGATTATTTGGCTGTGAAATGTGCTGTGGAACAGTGATAAATTGGATTCCTGGACTCACGCTCTACCTATGGAATGGATACCATAGCAAAGGAAGCTGAATTAACCCAGAGCCCATGCAGAGCCAGAAGAGGGGCACACACTCATCTACTTCTCTTGCTGCAGGTGCCCTGATGATACAAATCCCTGCAGCTGCCTGCACTGCAGTCTCAGAGGTGACTTGCTCCTTCCGGGGAAGCAGCACGTTAACACCCAGCCCCGCATGTAAAAGCCACAGCAAAAGTACACAGCAAAGAAATGCATCTTCTATAAAAGAAGATTAGGCAAGAGAGAATCAAGGCAATAGCTCTGAAGCTGCCAATGTGATCCATCTTTTCCCAGTTTTTCCTGAACAAGGTATGCAGAGAGCTTTGCAGAGGGCTTTCAAACAGGAATTCCCACCTCAGCTTGTGCCCTGACCTCTGTGTTTCTGATTCAGTTCTCACTGCAAGCTCCTCCTCTCCAACCAGGGCTCATAACCACTCCAGAGAATACAAACCCTTGAGAACCACTGGCTTAACCTCGGAAAAGCTGCTGCAAGAAATGAAACGTAATTCATTGGCTTTAACCTATATGAACTGGCCAGAGAAATGAGGGCTGGTGAAAATGCCAGCAGAAATGTTTGTAGAAAGAGGTTGTCAGTGAATTTGCATAAGTAAATGGGCAAGACTTGAGGCACACAAAGACTGATGTTTTGCTACTGATGACACAGGCCCTTTGCCACTGTCACTTGTCACTGAGTATTTGCTGTGTGAGACACTGAAGAGCCCCCAAAATTCAGGCAAGTACCCCAGTGCCTCTGGCAGTTAGGTTTTGACCAGAAAGTAATAGAAAGTTTATAGTATGGCCCAATCTTGCAGCGAAAGGCAGGTGAGTTTGAACATATCTTTCTCTTTGCCTCAGGCTTTTCAAAATGGAGGCGTCATGGAACTTGAGGAACGAATGAAAAATTTACAACAATACACGGTAAAAACACATAAATTGTAATTGTAGAGTAATAAAGAGAACGGGCTACTTGAAAGTGTGAACAGCATTAACTTGTTCAACAATGACTGTGTTTATGCAACACTGAGTTTAAGGGGAAATTGCATCCTCTCTTCACAATCCATGATTATTGATCATTTTAGCACGTTTTGTTACTCCCCTCCCCAGCTGAGGCTGATGTGAGGGTTGATCTGGGAAAAGAGAAATGTCAGCTGCCCGTGGAGGTCTGTGGGAAGTTTGCTACCACTTAACACCTCTGGGGAAGCTTTACTGATAAATAAAGGGCTGCCATAGAGGATATGCCAAAAAAATAAACCAAGGTTTAGTCAGCAAGGGCAAATTCATCAGTGAGCAGACTAATGAGGTAAATTAGCTTGAAAAGGCAAGTGAGGCTCAAGTTTGCCACTCTGCAGTCACAAATGCTGGGCCCATGCACGGTGGGTACAGCAATCCCTGCCTGTGAGGCTCGCTCCTAGGGAGAGCTGTGCTCCCTGTTTTCTGCATGGAGAACATGTGCCAGGTGAGGCCAGAGCTGGAGCAGGGAAGACCTGGCACAGGTAGGGGCTGACTGGTGAAGAGAATCTGCCTTGTGGTTTTTTGGGGAGTCATTCCTGAGGTCAGGTCCTCCTGAAGGTGGGAGAAATCCTCAGAAGCTGTGTAGAATCTCATGTAAGACCTGGTAGAATTAAATATTAGAGGATTATTTTCCCTCACTAATTGACGCACTTTCAGAAGCTTTTAGCCATAAGAAAGTGAATTCTTAAAAGGTCTGTAAGTTAAGATGTATTTAGGAAAAAAGTGAAAGTCAGAGATAAGATGAAACTAAGAAAGTTGTGGTATTTTTCTGCATTGTGACCAAGCAGCTCCTCCTTTGTCAAGATGATGAAAAGCTTTAATGAGTAACAATGAAAGGAAGGAAAAAGCTGGGAGAGAGGATGTGAGTTTAGGCATCTGATAGATGACAATCCCAGTGGTGGGATAATAAAAGCAAGAGTTACATTATTTTATTCATTCTTTAATCTTTGGCATTAGGGTGAGATTAATACTTCCAGGGGGAAAAAAATTTACATTTTTTTCCTAGGCTTCATTTGCATAATTACTCACAATATAGAATGTGAAAGCAAGCAAAATAATTAGCTAGAATTTAATATGCATTAAATTCCAACTAGCTTCTATTAGTACTTCTAATTAAGATACAGTTTAGCCTTAAAAAGCATAAAATCAGTCAATAAGCAATACAAAATAGTAAATATGTTTTGGTAGTAAAGCAAGAATTTATCTGCTGATAAGTTGTTCTTTTACAGCTTGCTCTATTACAGCATTTGGCATTTTATTTGGAAGTGCTATGTCCTGTGATAAATATGGATTTGAAACACTGAAAAGTTTTGCTTACTTTCCTGGAGGTCTTTTCCAACATCAGTGATCCTGTGATAACTGTGAAATACAAGGATTTTGCCTTATCAGAAGCGAGACAAAACACTGAGAGAAAAGATCCCAGACAACATCTGCTGCCCCAGGGCACAAAAAGCAAGTCAAAATCCTGTTCCTCACTTCTGCTGAGGAGATGGTGAGAACTGGATACCCACCGAGAAAGAAAGGACTGTATTTCCAGAAATTAGGTATCTGCAGTCTCAGAGAACCAGCAGTAAGATCCCGAGATAGGTAAATCCCTGGAGAACAGCCACTGGGAAGATGTACACTTAAAAGTCCTTTTAAGAAACTGCTAAAGCATGTACTGTCTCAAAGTAGAGAAAAGAAAATAAAAGGTTATGAGAATACATCTGACAAGCCACAAATTTCCCTACTGGTCTGAAATCATGAACAGGAATGGCACAGGAGGTGACAAGTAGGTTTCCTTACATAAAATAATGTATTTTAAAAAAAGAAAAGAAAGCACACCCAAGCAACAAAATAACCAGAACATAGAACAGTCAAAAAATATTCTGTAATAGTATTGATTGGAATATAACAGAAAAAGAACCCCACCGAAATCTGTATCTTTGCTGGAAAGATTAGCAGAAATTACATAATAAACACAATATCAGGATAAGAACTCAGAGCAGACTGAGAAGAGGTTACAGAGGTTACAGGTTACTTAATTTAGATTTTTTTATGTCACCTGTAGGCTGGAGCCAACTGAGGTAGGCTGGTAGATATCCTGGAGAGCTCAGGAAAGATGGATAAGATTGGGGAAGACAGAGGAAATACGAGAGGACAAGAACCTGGGAGCTATTTTTAGAGAGCCTGACTTCAATACAAGGACAATACTTAGCAGTCACACAGCAGTTAAAAAGGAAAAGAATAATAGACAGTGGAATTCCAAAGCCAAATTATGTCACATCAGATTTTCTCTTACAACAGAGTGAGAGGCATTGTTAAAAGCAGAGGAGTTGAAGATGGCATACAGTCGGTGCTTTAAAAGGTTTTTATCCCACGTGATCATTCTCATGAATAAGGTGAGGCAAGAATACTACAAAATTAATGCAAAATCTGACAGAAAATCACAATACTTATTTGCAATTCAGTGCTAACCCAGGAAAATTATGTGTCGTCCCAGATGAGAGGATTCAATAGATTCATTAAGGATCTGAACGCTGAGATACAGGGTAGGCTCTTTAAAACCTTGACCTCAAGGTGGGAAGGCTGTAAGCAGTGTAGGGGACAGGGATAGTTAGAATATTCATGTTAAATTGAAACCAAAGGCTCCTACTTAAGTTAGTGAAAATGATGTCTTTCAGATTAAAAATACTTGCATGGACATCTAATATCGACTTACTTGTCTAATTCGAGATGCAGTCTTGAAAGGATTTTATATAAATGAACATTCTTACTTTCCCAGACTCAAGAATTTAAAATGATAAAATACCATGGCAATGGTTTCTAACCCACTGATGTATTATGACAGGCTCTTTTATTACTTACACACTGTTTTTGCATGAAGGGCCACTGCTCTCTTTAGAGAACTTGAGGGATGAGTGAAAAAACTCTTCAAAATCTTTTTTTCACCTCTATTACCTGATGGTCTTACAAGCTATTATGCCACACAATTCAAGTTCTCCTAGACCAAGAAAATCATTCATTTCTTTATTCATTTTTCTATGACACTCATCACTTCAATATCTATAGACCAGATTAATTTAGATACTGGGAATATTAATCCTTTCACCACCTTCCAATATGTTGAAGTTAGTTAATCTAGGCTTCCCTTTCTTCCCCTCCAGGGGAAGAACAGACTCTGTTAGAATGTGATTTATTAGGATGCTGCATAAAGGTGTACTGACAACCAACAGCATCTAATGCAATGAGTTCATTAACATCTATTTAATGGACAGCAAAGTGCAGGGAAACTAATCCTGGTTTATTGCAAAATACGGGCTGTTACTGTGGATGGGATACCTTGATCCTCCAAGGCACACAACTGCAGAATGGGAAAAGCTCAACCAATGAGCAGCACCTGAGACTGCCATAAAACATCATCGAATCGCAGAATATCCCGAGCTGGGAGGGACCTGCAAGGACCATGGAGTCCAGCTCTTCCCAAACCAAACTTAATCCTGACAAGTAATGGAAAATGTCCTGAAAACCAAAAGTCAGACAAAATAATCACCTTAGTTTAGAGCAGCACCAAGGAGTGGCTGCTACTGAAAGCAGATGGGACTTAAACCTGTGCCCTCAGCTGCAGGGTATCGCTGTCACAGAGCTGCACCATGGCCCTGGCTTATGCATGAACAGAGGGAAGGTCTGCAAGGAGCAGCCATGATCCCACAGGGTGGAAAAGGGCTGGCACAACCAAGGTGGGCTTCTGGAACTGGGAAATAACGGACTGTGAGTCCCTCCACAATCCTTTATTAACAAATGCAGTGAGCCAAAAGGACACAGGAAGGCCAGCACTGGCCCAGGGGTCTTGTTGAAATGCGTTTCAGAACATCTTAGGAGTTTCTTACCTCTAAGAGTCCCCAGCATCTGTTAATTACCCAGACATTTAATGTTCCCTAAACACATTTAGAGTACCTCTCCTCTGAGAAAACACTGAGAAAATTGGGACTGTTCAG
>VYZQ01014530.1:20866-35264 GCA_013400655.1 Mystacornis crossleyi | reverse complement strand
GTCTGCAAAGTAAAGCACAACTCATATTGAATATTGATTTGTAATGGTGTTTAGTAGGCTACTGCATGTAAACAGGGAAAGCTGATCGTATAGATAACTTGGTGCTTCAAGACAAACAGGAAATTGCTGGAGAAAATGTGAAGAGTATTCTTAATCTGCATTGTAATGCGTGTTTTTCTGAACTGGAAAGGTGTATTTTTAAACCACATTTAGTTTTACAAGGCACTGTCAAGAAATATTGAGAGAATATAAGAGAGTTACTTTTAAAATTGTATTTTTAATTTAATGTTCTAAGCACTTCAGGTTCCACTTCTGTTCATTGAGTGGCTGTAGGATTTGGGGGTGTGTGTGTCTGTGTGTCTGTGTGTGTGTTATGGGGGATGTTGGGGACCAGGAAAAGCAAACCTACACTGGAGCCGCTGTGAGCACTTACTGTCAAGGTGACTTTTGCCAAGCACTTTAATGCAGAACTTGTAACCATATGCAAACTGAGCTTCCTACTGGGGGAAAAGATTTTATATACATTATAAAAATATCCAAAGGACCTGTATTGTGATTATTGCAACACTTAAATTGGGGAAAAAATGTAAAGAAGACTGTTGTCCCCCTGACCCAACCAACTGTGCTGGTTTTTGTACAGTCTGGGAAAATCATGGCTTTCTGTTGTTACACTCGTGTGCCTTATAGTTTCCTTCAGCTGCAGTGTTTGGTTCAGATAGATTTTACAGTAGCCAAAGCTGCCAAAGGGATGGGAGCAGGCATTGTATGCCATGCAGTGAGCCACGGTTCCATCAAATGCAGCACGGATACAATTAAGAACAATACTGTACTTCTGCTTCACTGCCAGTAGCCCTGTGATGGCCAGAGGAGATCCGGGGTAGGGAATCAGCCTAAGCTTTCTTTAGCAGTAGTAGGCACTGCTGCATCTCATTTAGAAAAGCTTTTATGTTGCTGCAATAAGCAAAACAAGTAACTTGATAGTGCAATACTTGTGTCTCTTTACAATACTTGTCTGTTTAGGGCAACCTGCAGAGACTGAACTGTGCTCCTTTGGGAAGGGGCAAGATGGCAGCAAGGCTTGTAAGGAGATCTGCAGGGTGTCTGCCTCAGTTTCTCCAACTGCAAAAGCATTAATTTTTCCAGAAGGCAGGTACTGTCCAAACTACTACTCTACTTAGGCATCTTGATGAGTTTTGTAAACTAATTCCCGAAGCAGATCCCTGGACTACATATTCCCCCTTGGCCGTGTGATGTTGTTAATTAGCAGTGTGTCAATAACATGAAGAATGCCTCTTCAGTCAGAAATTTCAAGCAGAATCAAACGTTTCTGGTTGAACACCAGCCCTGTCACAGACTGTTTTCATCCTTCACCTTCCACTAAAGGGCCCAGGCACCTCTGGCCACAGGTTTCTTTCTGGGAAGTAGCAGGACTCTGCACATCCCAGGCAAGAAAATGGAAGCAGGCCTGCTCCTCCCTGGGGCAGTGGTCAAGGTCTCTTTGTCTCCCTTTCCGGTAAGAATTCAGGAGGAGGCCTGTTCTGAGGGACAGCACGTGCTCTTAGCAGTAGCTTGGGGCAGCTAAAGAGATCTGAGAACAGTGCCAGCTCCTTCTGTAAAGACTTGCATCCAGTAACCGGTATCAAGAAGATAAGGGTGGGGAAATTGAGTATGTAGTTTGAAGAAAAAGAAGACAATTCCCTTACAACTTTAAATGAAAATACATGACAAATGTCTGCACTAGCAAAATAAAGCTTCTAACCTGTAATTTAAATCTGATCTATACAAATCATTCAAAATAGAATAATATATAAGTACGTTAAATATAATAAATAATTCTGTAATAATTTATTATTAGTTAATAAACAATAACTCAGTAAATAGATATCCTAATTCAAAATAAATCTGATCAGAATTTAAGCCATTGGTGGTACTTGTGCAGCAGTTATACAGAGTAAAGGAGAACTACTCAGTTTGCTCAGTGGTTAATTTTTCATTCTTGCCAACCATTCTGTACAGCCTGGCTGGGGCCTCAAACCAGGGACATTGCTGTGAAGAAGACAAATCAGATTTGGGCTTTTGTTGTGTTTTCTTTTTTTTTTTAAAAAGAGGCTCTTCCTGTTTCAAAGCAGAAATGGTATTTTATTGATTTTATTTGATCCTGAAAAATCAAAGCATTACAAAGGTTATGTACAAGTATTTCTGGAAGTAAAAATCTGGGATCTGTTGCCAAGATTTAACATCTGTGTTTGCTGTCTTAACCACTGACACAGTAAATATGCCTGTATAAAATCTTGTGTGTAGTATCGTCCGTTTTCTGTGTTGAATTGTCTTAATGTTACTTTACAGATAAAAATAAAGGCTTAGTTAATTCAGCACTGTGCAGGCAACCAGTTCATTCCAGTTCCACCAGCAGATCTTCTTCTCCAACGGTGTCACCAGCCTTGCAGTGCACAGCTTTCACCTAGGGTACAGAAACAGCAGAATTTAAACCCTTCCTCGACAGGCTGGTGAAATAAATGGCTTGGCTGATGTGGCTTGTATTGCACAGAGCTCGGCATCTGCACGCACGGGGTGATGGCCACAGTGCAGCGTGAGGACACCCCAGGGACACAGATCCACCTGTGCTGCAAGGGCCTCAAGAGGCTGAGTGCTCGACCTCCAGTGCTCAGAGCCCAGCCGGGTTTTGAGTACCAGTGCTTGACAAACGGTGTCCAGCCCCATCAGGGTATTCAGGCACCTACCATTAGCTGATTTGCTTGCAACAAGAGGTGTTAGAAGACCTGAATGTTGGATAGAGATGCCACCTTTTAAAATTAAGAAGCACCTTTTTTCACCTGGTTGCACTGCTGTTTATTTGTTTTAAGTCAGAGGACAGGCTGACTCTTCAGTACTCATGTTGGAACACTGCAATGAAATACTCCACCATTTCTTTCATTATAGTTTTTAAATATAGCTGAATTTTGGAACTGCAGCCATGAAGAGGGTTTTGCTCAATCTCCAGAGGGTTGGGGTAGATGATTCAAATCTGAATTGAGATCCTTTAGCGTAACTGAACTTGGCAAAGGGCTGCCACTGTCAAATAAGTGCAACTACATCTGTAGATGAATTACAGACTCACGTGCAGATTCCTGAGTTTTAAAACACAAGCACCTTATACCAGTCCCTCATTTCCTCTATAAAAGGCTGAAACATGTTTGAATTCCCTTTCAGCACATGAAGCAAAAAAAAAATATTTGAAGCTGTATAGTTTGCTTCCAGTGTAAATTCAGAGCTCACACCGACATGCCCAAATCCTAGTTCAGCAAATAGCTCATTTTAATCATCCAAACACTACCCTGGGATCCTGAAGGAAATGCACAACGTACCCCAAGTACCAGGCTACGACGGACACACTGTTGCCCACATCCACGTTTGGCAGCCCAAAGCCAGGTGAGCTGTAAGCAGATCTCTGGCTCTGTAGCACAGGCACGCTCACAGCTCTGCTCAAGAAATGATGCCGAGCACGGGCAAAGATACCCTGATACGTACAAACAAGGACTTCATTTCTAAATCAGTAGCTGGGCAGCGTACCCAATTGCTGAGCCTCAATCTTCTAGCAGATGAAAGCAGTGTGAAAAACATTCTACCCCTTGCTTTTCTTTTTCCACAAAGCCAAGGTTCAGCAAACATCGGAGCTAAGCCACGTTTCAAACTCCCCAGTGACTTCTGCCGTGCTGACCCAGGCGCAGCTGTCCTGTAGGAGACAGGAGGCTCGCCAGTTCCTCTCCAGCTTTCTCTCATTTTTAAACCACCTGCAGCTGGAGTAAACTCAAAGTAGATAAAAACAAGCCACTTTTCTCACAATTACAAACAGGAAGATGGGGTTTGATACAGAAAAGGAATTCAAGTCAGGAATGAAAATGGGAACGTCTTCCAGCTGAAGACAAATGAACTGAGTTTCAAAACACAGTTTCAAAGCATCAAAACATGGACTAACAGCCTGTGCCAAACATCCCATTCCTCTGGAGAGGCCAAGTTATTTTAGCACTCAGAGCCATGACTTTGCACTGCAGAACAGGATGAATTCTGTTTAGCAGCTTCATTTCTACACAACCCAAAACTTTTGTGCTTATTCAAATTCTTAACATTCTAAAGGTCAAATAATGATCTTGCTATTAAAATGGGCACAGCAAGGGGACATTACAAGGTGCACATGAGGCCCCCTGAATGGTCGGTGCACCTTTCACATCCTACCTTGAAGGATTAATAAACCAAACACAGGTTTTATGTGGCATCTGTACTGAGTGAGTGGAAAATATTGATTACTGGGAGAAGTACAAGCAGCATTATAAGGAACAAGCCCATGGATTGCAGAACACCTTGGTGGGAAAGGGAAGGTTAAAGTGAAAAATAAATGGGGTGGGTGGGAGAGGCAATGGCATTTTAATTTTAAATACTAGTTAAAACCAGTGGATGCAAAGAGCAGCAATAAGGGGCTAAACAAGCACTGATGAAAAACTAAATTGGAAATATTAATCAAGTGAGAAAATAAATTATATAGAAATTAATGCATGAAATAAAATAATAAAGTGGCAATGTTAGAACAAAAGGAAAAGGAACATACTCCTTCTCTTAGTATTTTTTTCTCTTGAGACCCAATTTTGCACTGGATGCACTGGAAGAGGCAAGTCCTGGGACCCAGCCTTGGTGACAATTTTAGAGCTGTGCCAAATAAGCCTTTCTTGTAAACACACAAACAGTCCTTGGCATTGAGAGCCATCCTGAGATCTCAGCAAACCTTGCCAGTGGCAAACCCCGTCCCTGCCTGCAGAGTCTCAGGCTCCCTGCTGCCTCCTTGTGGGCTGAAGGGTCCTGCCCTGCGGTTTGTGCTTGAGGGAGAGCAGAGGGGCTTGACCCCAGGCAGAGATGGGCTAGGGCAGGTTAGGAAATATGCAGTAGAGGAGAATATATAATCCACATCCAGACTATGCTCTCCCATTGGAAAGGATGGATCTGGGGCCCAAGTCCAGGTGATGGTTTCAGGCTGTGGATTATAATCTGGCACAGGGATGCTCTGAAGTCCCAACTTGAGGTCTGACAGTCCCCAGACAAGCTGGGGTTTAGGGCATGCCCTTGCCACATAAGCTTAACCCGTTCCCTGCCCAGAGTGCTGGTTTTGGCACATCCTACAGTGCAGGAAAGTCCCAGCTCCAGGGCTGCAACGTTGATCCCTCAGAATCAAGACAGCACAATGCACAGCCTCACAAAGCTTAACAAATGTGCAGATCTAGGCTTGATATTTAACAGTCACAATAATAAAAAATTGCTGTTTTCTCCCTCATGCAAAAGCACTTTCTATGCCTTGTTCTGGGTAGGTTTTTTTTAATGTCAAATTATTTGCCATTAAATATCTAACTGGCAAAGAGATCTCTCTTCTTCAGTTGCTCGCTGGAAAGATTAAACTTGGAGAAATGGTCTGCAACACCTTTCAATTCAACTTGGCATTGTAACATCACAGAAAACAAATCATGTAGGAGAGAGAGAGTTACATGAATTTCCGAAGCCAGTAAAACTATTTCCTGCTGTGCTATCTAAGGCTCGGAACTACTTAACAGCATTCACAGCAGATGCAAATGTTACAAAATTAAAGACACCTCACTTTGAAAGACTTACAACAATCAGACTTAATTCCTTAACAACCAGAATCCTCCTTCTTTCCTTTTTAAATTCTATCCTGTTTGACAAGTTGCATATGGTTTTAAGTGACCTAAGGTACCTTACCTTGCCTGTTTTAGCAGCAATCATACTGTTCTGCATTTTCATTGCTTCAATTACACAAATCTCTTGACCTTCCGAAACCTGGTGAAATTCAAGCAGTACAAAATGAAGACAGAGGATTTGAAATGTTCCAAGTGTGATGATTCTTACAGAAAATAAAAGGATTATTTCATTAAATGCTATAAAGACTTTCATGACACAAGTCAAGTCAGCCAGTTACACAGTCATAACAGAAATGACAATCACAAAACTGGCAGCAAAATAGGGGGAAAAAAATCACCTGCTTAAAACTATCACTCCAGGCAAACCTGAAAGGCTCCTCTCCCATCACATCCATTCAGCTCCACATTCCACACTTCACACCACCACAGTTCAACATCAATTAAATGCAGAGCAAAATCTAATTTGTGCATTTTTGGCTGGGGGACTTTTGCTTTGCTTCCCTGGCGCAGGGCCCACAGATACTCATACTGATCCAGAAGCCAGAAGTTTCTTGGCAGGTGGCCGGGGGAGCTTGGGCCGGAAGGTGCAGCAATACCCAGTGGGCTGATGCTGAGGAGAATGTCACACCTCTGCACGTGGCAGCATTTGATGGCAGCTGATGACTCTGGACTGACAGAAAGGAGCACATCGGTGAGGAGCCACCATCTTTCATCCACAGGGGAGGCACCACGGAGACAAACCCATCCCTTTCACCACAGCTCAGAGCTCCTAAAAGTAAACACTTGAGGTTTTCTCTTTCTGCTAGTTCGTGTCCTGCTAGCAGGCATGTGCAAGCTCAAGGTCACCAGGAACCCACTGGGCTGCTCTGCTGGGCTCTCCCTGTGCTTCCCAGTCAGATCCTCCCTCTAATGTCTTGCACCACCTTGCACAGAGGAAAATGCCACTCAAGGCTTGACAGTGGTTGGGGGGGCTGCCTAAATATGAGGGGCAAAACAGGGGATTCAGAATTTACCCAGTGTAACCCAGCGATCAGACAGACATCCCACAAAGATGATGTATGCCAGAGAGGGAAGGGTGCCAGGCCCTATGCCAGGATTTAGGACCTCTACACTTCTATGGGATGCCTGGTTCCAAGTGCCCACTGCAAGTCTTTTCATTGGGCACTTTTGCAGATGGAGTCTGCTACTCCCCCATTATCCCAGCAAGTTTGGGATGCTTTCACGGTGATGTCCAAGTTTCATTAAAGAGGTTAATCTGAAACCTGCAGAAATCTGGTTTATGCACTGTTGTATGTAGTGCCAGTGCCAACAAAATGTTTGTTTATGTACACACATATATACACATAGATATATTTCTCTAATTATATGTAAAATGAATAATACCTATTTAAAGACAAGTGTGTACCACTTTGGAGAAATATATTAACAGACAGACGTGAATGCAGAGATCAAATACACACTGCATGAAGAATATTCCAAAAATTTAAGTAAAGTTATTTTTTCACTAACTGACTGAAAAGCTCTGATGTCTGCCTATGGATTCTGAGCAAAACAAAACAAAAACCATTACATTAAAAGGTGCTTACACACCCTTTCTCCGACAGACTGGCAACAAGAGTATGACAGGTTTTAGAGGGTAAATACGGAAAGCATTTGCTATGGGAATATGGTGTACTAACTGGATACAGAGAATAACCAAAACCCAGCACTTCACCTGCAGAAATTCCATCCTGAGCTCCAGGCAAGCATTTAAGTCATTAGCAGGTGTCCAGTTTGGTGAATAGTATCAAAGACTTGTTCTTTGTCCCCAGTTATTTCCCCTCTATTCCTTTTCCCTGTCTTTTGTCTCCTTCCTTCCACACCTGCTGCTCTGCCCTTAGCCTTGTCCCAGCAGCTCACTCTTCCCTTCCTTTCTTCTTCTCTTCTCCCTCGCCCTACCTTACTGCTTTTCTTCCATCTGCTCTGAACTTTCCACACATTTCTGAGGTTAAGAGGAAGCAATGAATATCTACTTTGGATTCAAAAGGAAGGGAAAAAAAACAGGCAAGAAAGTTTGTTGGAAAAGGGTTTTGTTTTAATAATGCTATTATTAAAATACGCATTTCAGAAACAACTTTGCCACCCTCTGGTTAAGCTCAGCCATCAGAGAGCCAAGAACACAGGCCTCTAGAGGTTGCTGAAGATTGAGATGCTAAGGAGGACAGATCTGAATTCAGTGGCCTAATTACAAGGCCACAAGAAACTCTTTCCTTGAGCTGTTACATTTAACTGTAACATGGCTTCATCAGGAGGATGGTGTGCAAATGAACCAGTTAGCAATTACCCAAACAGAGTTCTGGAAACACATCTACAGGAAAAGTACAGAATTGTCTCAGTAGAACTAAAGTATGGGGCTAAAATGCCAGGAAGCATTAGTGACTGTGGGATGGAAACACCCCTTAATCTGAATTTCTTCTCAATTTCTCCTCTTTCTCAAAAATAAAGTTTTTTGTGTTTTATATAATACCTGCTGGATTGATGACAAAGGAAGCAGAGTCTGGGAAGGAAATTAGCCCCTCATCCCACTAAATTTATAGTCTAAGTATCCAGTTAACATCTAGTCTTACTAATTTGAAAGGAAGGAGGCACTTTGAGCAGGTACCACGTGTGAAAATGCCGTGTCAGTTCTTCTGATGATGTGCAATTTGTTGAAAATTGTCTTGGTGCAAGTGTCACTTAAGCACAGAAGTTTAATTACTGTTCTTATGTTAAACCTTTACAGCTCCACTCATTGTGTTGAAAAGCGACAAATCCTAAAATTAGGCACTTGTATCTCTCTTTCCTCTTTTTCAGTCTTTTGGGCATTGTCCAATTTCTTTCATTCTATAATTGCACATATCCTTTTGCCTGTTATTTAGCCTGCAAATGAAAACCGCAGAGATGTGTACAAGTTCTTGCTGTCTAACTTATTTAAGGATTTATCTGGATCATTTTTAATGCTGCATTTTCATCAAGTAATTTATTTCTTTCAGTGGATGGTAAACCAGTGAAAACCACCATCTTCACATTTCCATTTAGAGAGGTCTCAGTGATGACCCAAATCTGTCAAAACAGGCAACTAAAATCAAACAAAAGATCTGATTTATTTGAACCAAATAAAAGGGCTCATTTTCTTAAAAGAAATTAATCTCAGGTATCTTTTTCACAGAGTTACACTACAGACAAATCGACCTTTACGTTGCTTGGTATATCAAAATAAATGAGTGATTAACTGCTAGACCTGCAGTCTGTCTTTTAGCAGTTTATTTCTGCATGGTGCAGTTCAAAGTAGCTGTTCAGTTTTGTTCTCCACAGAGTGAAAAGGAAAAAGAAACAGCAAAGAGAAAGGGGAAAAAAGAAGAAAAAAGATCATTGAAGAGGAGTGTACTTAACATCTCGATGCTGCTAACAATTGTAAGGTGAGTTTGGGAACAGCCAGTGGTGCAGTTTGAATAGCTCAGGGACGGCACGGTGGTTGTTCTCTCCGCTGGCCAAAAGGTTACACATAGGACAGGGAACCGTCTCCGGTCATTTCCCAACCAAGCAACTCGCGCCACAGGGTGGAAGCAGAATCTGAGAAGCAGCAACGCCAGCCCGCTCTCATTGCACCTACATGAGGACCATAAAGACTGTCCACGCTCCGAGATAGGGCTCTTTAAAGCTCAGAAGCACGAAAAGACAGCGCGCACCCGAGGGCATTGCTACCACGGGACCTTTGTGAATATGGTACACTTTCCACAGACTTTTGTGCGTCATCGGATAAAGACTTAATGATTGTGACAGGACGTCTCCCATGTTAGGCTTACAAAACGGTCACAAGCCCCACAAGTCTTTCTGATAAACCCAATGGGCACTGATGTATTTCCCCGCTCTCTGTCTAATTGGTGTAAAGTTTGCAGATCTGAATCACCGATCTTTTATCCAGCTTGCTGCGTCCTCTCCTTTGACGTGAGGTCAGGGTTCACATTCGCATCCGATTATCGAAGTGGCACTCATTAACCGGCAGCCTGCCTCGCACCAAAATGAGTTCGCTGGAAGGGGAACTCGGCCCATTTACTCAGCAGATTTCAGCATTTTAAGGAGGCCTGAATGTCACACAGTATTGCTACGTTTTGAGGAGTTTCAGACATCTCCAGCTGATGATTAATTGTGAGTGATGGGAAATAAAATCCAGTAAAGCCAGCTGCTTGCCATGGTCGGCAAAATTACTATAATGGATATAGGCTGCCAATTTTCCAGTTTTACTGGCAAGTCTTCCAAGTGTAATTAAGGGAAGTTATAAATGATATGGAAATCTATCAAGTCCCATTTATTTTCAGAGGACTCCTTCCCCTGAGACTTTTATCTTCAAGCTTATAGTTTGCTTTGTTGTGCTAATGATTTAAACCACTTCTTATTTCTGATTAAAGCCCCCAATATCCTTCACAAGAAGTTAGATCCACTTTATTCAGAAGGATTTAAAGAAGCAGAAGCCTTTTTAAAGTTGTGTTTGTAAGCCATGCTGAGCTCCCACTTCCTCTGTGGAGGCATAACAGAGCATCCTCCATCTTAGGCACCTCACTACCATCTGGATTTCCACTTCTGACAAATTCTGGGGACAGAGAGAGATTTGGTGGGGAAGAAGAGAGAGAAAAGAGTGAATAAAAAAAACTAAAATTAAAAAAAAACACCATCAACAAACCCCCAACTTGCCTCCCAATCCTAAATCCTTCAAAAACAAAGATCGTAGGTGCTGCTTAGACACCAGGCATTTAGCACAGAGTGGTGTTGCTCACTAATGTTGTTTGATTTGGAATAAAAGCATGAAAATGATGTGCAAAGGCCTAAAATTGGAGATGTAAAGGATGACTGCACAGTATTCCATTTCTCAATTTCATCCTTTAGAGCCACAAAATGGGGGTGATACAGTTACTGGATGAGATTTACAGTAACAGCTGTGGTCTTCCCACACAAGGGAGGACCTTCTAATGGGCTAAGGTCTGTTTTGAACAGACGGGGAGTAGCAAAACAAGGTTCCCTATTAAGGGTGTGCAGTAATATTCCTGATAAAGAAAATGAGTAGTGGTAGTCAGATTGCTTTAAAAGACCTAAATCTCCTTTTGCTGTTTAAAAAAAAAAAAATTAGAGCTATTTTAGAAAGTGCTAACTGCTAAATAAATGAAAGACGTGTAAATGTGAGGGTTTGTTTTTTTCCTTAATCTCCTCCCTACAAACTGTAAAGAATGCATAGGAACCAGTGCCAGGGGCATATGGCTTTCTCCTGTGCTGAACATTCATACAAAAGACAGGTTCATCAGTCATTGGAGTATCTGGATAAAAAATTAGCTCCTGATGGATGGTATTTAGAGCTTACCTGCTGCTAGTACATTACCAGAGAAGCACAGGTTTTGAAACCCACATGACATTAGAAACTGCAGACCATGAAATATCCCACGTGCAGGCACACTCATAATGCACGCCAGGTTATACAAAATAAGAAATAAGCTATTTAAACCCTCTGCCTAAAATTGGGCCCGCTGCAAGGAACCCTGGGTCAGCCCTACACAGGCCAATTAATGCACAGCATCTGCTGTATAGAAGCCGTGCATGAAGCACTTCCGAATGATTTCAGCAATTAAAAGAAAACTGTTTCCTGCCTGTTTTGACAGCAACTGTTTCAATGCAAGAGTGAGCACCAAATCATTGTGTGCAGCTGAAAAAATTAAGTCTCTTTTTTTATCTTGTGAAAAGGAGGTGGGAGGGATGAAGATTTCTTACGGAATCGGATCGTTCTTTTGTTGTCCGACATTCTGTGTTTTTCTGCCAAATTAGACAGAAGGCTCCGAGGGTTTACGGGGCCCTCTACAGTATCACCTTCTGGTGCACTGTGGCTCCCTAAAAAGACGGATCAATATCAACCCTGCTGATTTGCCTACAAAAGTGAAAATCCCTCAATTACATTTTAAGACCATTATATTTAGAACACAGGTGCTCTGATGCGTAACATTTTTAAGGCTCTGGAGCTGAAGTGGAAAAAAACAATGACAGCCCTAAGCAAATATAAGCTTAGATTTGGTTAAAAGCGAAGTGAGAGTTGTATTTTACTGGTATCTCCTTTCTCATCTCTGGGAAGACCAGTAAGCACCGCTCACAATTTCCACTATGCTGCAGCTTAAGTCCCTGTTGAGCCTTGTAAGTAAAAAGGGACGAGGCAAGACAGTGCTATATGAAAGAGCTGTTATCCTCTCTTGTAGCCCTCTGCAAAATAATTGCAAACATATAACTTGTTTATGCTTGTGCAAAACCACTGAATTATGAATTAAGTATGTATTCACTATTTACGAAGATACTGGGATTTTTGTTTATTTTTTGTTTAAACTTAGTCCCTGCTANTGGGAAGACCAGTAAGCACCGCTCACAATTTCCACTATGCTGCAGCTTAAGTCCCTGTTGAGCCTTGTAAGTAAAAAGGGACGATGCAAGACAGTGCCATATGAAAGAGAGCTGTTATCCTCTCTTGTAGCCCTCTGCAAAATAATTGCAAACATATAACTTGTTTATGCTTGTGCAAAACCACTGAATTATGAATTAAGTATGTATTCACTATTTACGAAGATACTGGGATTTTTGTTTATTTTTTGTTTAAACTTAGTCCATGCTAGTATCATTCCCTTCCCAGATTTTTTTCTCTCTGACTTGCTGGCAATTTGGCAGCCAGCATCCAACAAGAAAACAAATCAAGAGGAATTGGATGAGCAACAATTGCAATTCCTTGGCATTGTCCATTACCATGTAAAATAATTAGTGCAAGTTTTCTCTTCTTTCCAAATTAACTTTGAAACCAGAGCTACAGAACTGCAAATATAATTAGCAGCAATTAATAGTACTTGACAAATCATTACTAAACTTTTTTTGCCACACTCCTTTAACGAATCAATCTGAACACAGCGCATCCCACATCTTCTGACCTCTGACTAAAGGTCACTGATGTCCCCCTGACAGCAATCAGCACTGGTCATTGCACTCCCACTTATCCAAAACACACTGCCCCAACTGCCTCTGCCATCCCAGGGTGCTGGGGAAGTGATATGCGGGCAGAGCACTTCTGCGGCTATTCTTCTGCTCACTCAGTCCAATCTGTAGCAGTCAACTTAATTAATAACACCTAAAAAGTTGTTTATTGCTTGAAAAGGCAAAGCACACCAAAATAATAATTTTAAAAATTGTATGAATTCATATCAAAGGATTGGTAACATTTTTTCCCCTAGGAGGAAACTCTAATAATATTGACTATTTCTAATTGATCATCAAAATAGGATTTCCTTCTTAATTACACTGTACTCGAACACAAATCCCAGACTGTGCAATTGCATAAAATATATAGTAACAAATTTTTTCAAGTCAAACTTTAAAAAATACACAAATACATTATAGTTCATTTTTTTAATGTAACCATAATTATTACTTGTGGCCCCATGTAATAAGAACGGTGAAATATCTGAATATTTTTACTCTTGAAATTATACAATTGTGAAAAAGTTTTCATTTCCTGTTTACCAACAGGGTTTTTTTTCCCCAAAAAGATACACCCCAAGAAAATTGTCAAATACATAGAATCATAAAAACTATGTGAGGTTTGTGACCATATTTTGTCAAGTTTGCAAATTCCCTTCAACTGACAAGTGGAGTTTATGTTTGCTCTGAAGAACACGAGCAAGGAAAGGAGGGAAAGGGAAAGAAAAAGGAAGGACAACTATAAGAAAAAAAGGTTCACACACAAGAGGAAAGTACTATTTGAATTAAAAAATATCTTACTAAATTATTGATACCATATTCATCCAAATAGAATGTGAAACTTAAGCAAGTACATTTTTTCTGTTTTAACCTGGATGTTGTTTCTCTGCTATAAATTCCAATTAGTGTAAGATTAAAAAAGAGAATTTTTTTTTAAAGATTTTGAGGTCTGAATGGCAAATACAACTTTAAACAACACACAACTGCCTGATGGCAACAGGTAAGTTTAGAACTTCACCTTTTCTTTCACAAGAATGAATGAAGTAGTGACAAGCCAAATTTAGAAAGCTGTTTTGTTTTGGTCTGTACTAGTGAGCATTTCAGCAGTAGAGGTCAAGCAAAACATCTTTTCCGATAGCAAAAACTTCCCAAGGCTTGTGAGATGGAAAATCATGAATTTTTTTAAAATTTTCTTTTCAAGAATAACAAGAGCAATTGAAATAAAATGCATGCAACTGAACTGAAAAAGGAAGGCAGTTTAAAACATTTTCTTAGTTACTTTTAAAAGGTGGAGACACGGTAACGTCTTTTGTAAGCTATACAACTAAAAAAGCAGCCTTCAAGTAACCCAATTTTGAAATTACTGAGACAATTAGCATCTACATGACATTTTGGTAGGAAAAAGTTCATCCCATGCAGTATTAAAGCCCATGGCTACACCAGCATCAATCTGAAATCATAAGGAAGTTTTATATGAGAAAAGTACATTTAAAGAATGGCTTGATTGGTGATAACTTCAAAAACTTGGAGTAATCTTAATCTACTGGAAAGAGAGGGAATTTAGAAACTTCGGTGAAAATAATTAATCGTCCTCTTCTTTTGGCTGTAGTGCCACAAAGACTCAGTAACACTGGGGTGTTTACACAGAAGTGCTTTCCTTTTACGTATTTATGTGCGGGGGGGGGGGA
>VYZQ01014530.1:735-15451 GCA_013400655.1 Mystacornis crossleyi | reverse complement strand
AGAGGGCAGGCGATGCCTGTGGGAGAAGCGGTGACATAAGTTGCAAATAGAATTGCAGCAGTGTGACAACTCGAATAATAACATCTTATGCGTGTTTCTTTACTCTTGAGTGTCTGTTTTGCAATCAAGACATACAAGTGTCTGCCAGTTTCTGAAGGATATGATCCTTAAGTGAAATTACTGTGCAAATAAAAGCTTTTTACTCCTATTAAAATTCATCTGAGTCATAAGTGGAAAGGAAAAAAAGCTTGCAGAGTGTATTCTGCTGTCAATCTAATAAACATTCTGTGTAGAGGGACTATTTATCAAAGATAAATTGTACTTAAAAGTCCTTCATTAAATCTATGGGGGGGAATATAATTACGCCAAATTGCACAGTTTCAGTATCCATGGTTGGTGTCTTCTTTGTACTCAGAATTTGAAAATAAATTTTTAAAAAAGAAAGGAAAAAAGGAAAAACACAGAAATAAGTTATATCTGTGGACTGTATCGTTGCCTCTTGCAAGAGACTATTTTGATATGATTTCAAAGGATTAGCTTTAGATGGTATTTAGTTTTTTAAGCCACATTAACACTGCTGAGCTGCCCAATTTCAAAATTTAAACTTGAAGAGAAAGACAGACCTTCTGCATTCATCTAGGTTACAGTATTTCACAGGGGTTGAAATACAGAATTCCCTATGCACTTCACAACATTCAGCAGTGGTGGAAAAGCACATTCCTCAGTATGCTGCACTTTAAAGCTCAGTTCTCCACACCAAGCTAAAATATCCCTACCAAACATTGTTTTTACTATCTTTATAATTTTCATATCTTTTAGATTCCTTTCTCTGCAGGATTCCTGCTTTGCTTGGAGTGAGATGTAAGACTCAGTACTCTCAAAGCTTTAGAACGCAGGTCTTTGTTATTGATGAGCTGTTCCTTTTCCTTTTGTATTTGTTTATTGTTCTTTAGTCTGTTTGGGGGATAAGCAAGTTACTGTAATCAAAAAGTAAAAAATAACAACAGTAAACTTCTGGGGAAAGGCCTTTTTTGGCACAGTTGGTTCACAAATGACCTTTCAGAATATAAAAATACAAAGCTGCAAAGAAAGGTTCCTTCTCTAAGATTACCTTTGATGTATTTCTGCTGCTGGCTGGACCCCACTAAATACCTGCATAAATATCCCTTTGTGATGCTGCTACTTATCCCTGGAGATGAGTTGTGGAGTGGGGTGCNACTACCTCTTAGAACCAAATCTCCATGACAAAAATAAGAACACAAAAAGGTGTAAT
This sequence comes from Mystacornis crossleyi, assembly GCA_013400655.1. Lineage (NCBI taxonomy): Eukaryota > Metazoa > Chordata > Aves > Passeriformes > Timaliidae > Mystacornis > Mystacornis crossleyi. Next base: position 14,178 of record VYZQ01014530.1, on the reverse strand, counting down.
AGTAGGAATAAAGGGGGGGGGTGGGGGAGAAGAAAGCAAATACAGTGAAAATTAAACCTTGGGGTTTGTGGATTTTTTTTTTTTGTCAGTACATACCCTACTGATCCCCCAAGTCAGTTCACAAGTAGACTGGCTGCTACAAAAAAGGCAGCCAGGGCACATCTGGCCCCATCTGCGCTTAAAAACAAGTTCTGTAGTTTGCACAGATACGGTTCCCTTACCATAGACATCAGAATATTGCAAATCTTCACTAAAATGCTCAAAATTGCACTGTTACACCTCACATTAGTTTATTAAATATGATCTTCCCTGTACACTCGAAACTCATGTCCGCAGAAGCTGTAAATGTTCAAACTCCATTGGAGATTTTATAGAGCAATCACTACCCATATGTTACTTACGTTAGTGTTTAGACTGCTGACCAGATGTGGATTTTCAGTATGCTTTACCTAAGTGTTCAACCATGTTTTTCAAATGTCTGTCATTCCTGTGGTCAGAAGGGTGAAAATCTTACGTAGCTCAGATTTCAGTAGAAAAATTGTCTGCTGTGTGTCTTCGTTATTTTCACTAGCCTCACAGTCTCAGGTTTGGAACCAGCGAAATGTATTAACTGCGGTCACATAATTTCCCTTTCGCATTCCTGATCCGCATCCTGCCTCAAGTCACTGCACTGCTGTCACCTGTGGTTTGACGTCATCGATTCGCACGGAGTAAATTATTCTGTATTCGATGAAAGCAATACCAAACAGTGTTCCAGTTCCAAACACAATGAGCATGCTGCCTTTTTTATTAACCATTATTCACGTCAACATCGTGACCATACCCTTGCTTAGACTTCCACCACAGCATCTAAGCAGGAAAACGATGTATTTATTCCACATTACTGGACGATGTCAGACACCACCTTCTTTCAGAGCAAAAGATTCCTTACTGAACAAGGAGATAAATGACATTTTGCAAATCACGGAGGCTTTTTCCCCCGAGCTCCGAGTTCTAGAGCTAATTTGCTTCCACAGAGTGGTGGTGAGGATTGGCATTAACACCTGCACAAAATAACAGCACTTTTAGTCTGATGGAGGAGCAAACACTGAAACTGCTAAAGAGACAGCTGATGAAAAAAATAACAATAATAAAAATGTCAAAACAGTCACGAAGATCATGAGCCTCTGGTAGCAGCAAAAGGGAAAGAAAAACGAGAGGAGCCTCACCACCACGTAGTACACACTCCAGCAGCAGAAACTTAATTAGACTTGTAATTCAGCCACATTTCCCACTTTCCATTCCTTGTGTGATACATAATTAACACTCTAGAGAAACCTACCAAGGGTTAAAGCCACGCAAAAAACAGCTTCCCTCCGCTTCAGACGGAGGCTGAGCGGGCAGAGGCGAGAGCGGACAGACGGAAAGCCCGGCGATGTCCTCCCGGTCGGAGCGCGCCGGCGGCCGGGCGGCGCGGGGAGCCGGGGCGGCCGCAGCTGCCGCCGCCGGAGCAGCGCGTTCGCACAATGCTTTGACAACTCCATCAGCGCAGTCTCAAGGTAGCTGTCAATCAGGATGCATCATTTAATACAACAGCACACTAAGGATTTTCTCCTACAACCCACATGACAGCGTATCTACAGCTCTATTTATATCAGCGCCCAGTTGTGTTTACAATGCTGTTGTAATTAGAAAAGATGCAACAGGCAGCAATATTATTCAGATTCCCATTTTGCCATGCTGCCTTGTAAAGTGCGATCTTGCTTCACAGAGTCATGCTAAATGACAAAAGCGCTATTTTCTTCAGTCTCTGTGCTCAGACAGCACTTCATTTGCAGCTATCTATAATTAGATTAATGGTGTAGTGCCGTACAAAGCAGGCCCACTTCACATCAGATAGCATATGAATTAGGACAAACACTTATTTCAATTCCAGGCAGAGAAAGCAGTGACTGGGGTATTTAGCATACCCTTTATGGTGGAATGAGATGTTAATTGTGTACCATTACCTCTAAACTGCTTGCTTGTTGTATAAATCACTGTGCTAATTGATGCAGAGATAGAAACGTAGCCACAGGCAAGAAAGCAACGGAATGAGAGCTGAAGATGGTGGATAAAGGATTATCGGGTAAAACCATATGGAGATGAGATTCCTTTGAAACCTGCCCACAAGCAGTACTACTATGAACTACAGGGGGAAAAGTGCTGCACTGATGCTTAAGAAAAAAGTATATATAGTTTACATCATCGTTTCAGAACAGAATCTTAGAAGCGAATCCAAGCCAAGCCGAAAACTGAAGAATAAATGTGTGTAATGAACCTCAACACGTGCTTCCAAAAGACAAGTAGCAGGCTGAGCATGGCCTGGGAACAGTCACCACACTGCCCGGATTTGGGGGGCCTGAGTTAATAAGTAACACTTGCAAAATACGCAAAGCAGATGTTACCCTGACCCAACCAAGGACTAGAAATGCAGGCACTGCAAACAGAAGATGTCTGTGCAAAAATAAAATAAAATAAATTTTTAAAAATCAGTAGAAAAACCAACCAAGACACTCAAGTGGCTACTGATAAGCTAAATGTCCTAATAAGGAGGAAGCAGGGAAGCAGCTTCACACACCTATAGTAACAATTATTCATATTCTGACCCGTGCATATGCAGGCAAGAAAACTCATATGAATCCCCCTTCATATACTGCACAAACAAGAGGAGAATCTCTCATTAGTAACAAGTACCCGTGTCCGCACCGGGATGATCAAGGCCTGCTTGTTCTCAGATGGGGTTTGTAATTGTTTTTCATGCAAAACACCTTCACAGCCTTGGGGGTATTCCCAGCTGCACTCCCCAGTGTGCACTCTCTCACCTTAAAAAAACTGAGTTTAACCATACCCTCTGACCACACTCCCTACGACACAGAGTTGCAGCTTCCTCCTCCAACTGGATACATATTATTCAAGAAACAGGTTGCACCATAATGCTTTTAGGATCTTCCTTCTCTGATATGCTTGGCTGAAGTCGATCAGCTGAGTCAAAGGTACTCCAAAGCCAGGGAACAAACACGCACCGAGCCTTCGGTATGCCTGTCCCAGCCTTAATTTCCTAAAAATAGCATTTAAAAAGGAAAACGAGCCACAATACCATCTAGAATACCACATTCAAAGACAAGCCAGCTTGGTGATGTGCTCGCCTTTGAGCGACGCTTATTCCTGTACAGACACAGAAAATCTCTTGGGCATCATTTTTATTCTGCAAAAGAGTGCTCTAGTATACCTGCTGGAGTCAACACCACTGCACTCTAAACCTAAATTCCCCCCTTTCCCCTCTGCCCTCCAAATTATTGTATAAACTTTTTTTTAAGTTTCTTGTTCAGAAAACTTGGTTGAGCTTGTACACAGCTAAGACTTAGCTTCATGCTTTGATCACTAAAAAAATGCTAGCAACTAAAATACTACACAAATGTCCTGTTCTAAGAAAATTTATTTCCTTCTCTTGCAACATGATACCTGAGAGCAAGTGCTGACTTTCAGCTGCAAGCTCTAAGATCTCAGTACAGTGAAATAAACTTCCAAAAAGTACAAGGTATCTTCCCCTTGAGTGTTCAATCCCCACTACTCCAGTGTTTGATATTGCCTTAGCTTAAAAGAGCAAAGAGAATGCATTATGTCTGCTAGACACCTCGCTATCCTAAGGTTCATTAAAAAGAGTGAGATGCTAGGTTTTCCAACCTTGTTCTTAATTTTCTTTTGGAACTACTTGTTTTTCCTGCTCATGGCACCTAATTATTACTTGGGGCGAGAGGGGCTAAAGTGTTAATTATCACTTGGGGTGGGAGGGGTTAAAGTGTTGCAGCAGTGTCTACTGATCTCAGTTCCCAAAGAAATACACATAACAAATATATATGTAGATGTGTATCCATGTATATAAAGGGAGGGCTTAGGGGTGGACAGTTACCCATTATAAACAAGCAGTACTAATGTACAAATTACTGCTTGCCGCAAAAATCAAGTGCATAGCAGAAGAGAATCATGTACTGGTTGATGAAGTGCTTCAATTACCCTGAGAGGAACCTTTCGATTATTTCCAACACAATGCAGCAAACAGGAGTAAGCAGAGTGATGGTAAAGATACTTTGAAATGACAACAGAGTTCCACAGTTTTAGATTTTGGTCACCAGACATACTAGTCTGAGGATTACCCTCCTTTATCACTGAAGGTTACAGCTTTAAGGAAACACTCGCTGTATCTGGACAACCAAAGGGACCTAAGAAATAGAAACAAATGGTAGTAGAAAAATGCCCCTGTGTTGACTGCTTTGAAATAACACCTCCCAAGTGTGCTGCTAGTTGACGTAAATGGAAATGCATTGAGAAAAAGAGCTGTGAAGCTGTGTAACAGTCCTGTTCCTAATCATTAATCACTTTTTTTGGCCATTTAAAGTAGCCCATTAGAGCCTGCAGCAAAATGCCAACACTCCCATCACCTGCATGTCAGCAGTGCTGGTGTTAACAGGAGAAAATATATGGTTTCTATGACTGTGCCCCAGTTCTACAGCATTTGCTACTTTTAATTGAAAGAGGCAGTTAAACACAAGGTAAATCATTCAGTTAGCTAAGCTGTTTAATAACACATAATTGATAATGTCAATATGTTACAGTGACATAATGCATCACTTTCATCACCCTTATGCTTCAAATACGGCCAACTCATACTTCAAACATTTACTTTAAATCTGCTGTTTAATGACAAAGCCGGGGAGAACTGCCCTGAGTACCACATGTGGAACATAGGTAAAACACTACCTCAACTCATCTGCAGGCTGGTTAGAAATGGGTTTCTGCCACAACACTTGCAACTTTGTGAAAATGGCTTGGTTACATTATTAGTGACTTGCTTTTTGTGTCAAAACACCAGAAGTTCCTACTGCAATAATTTATATTTCTCTGATAAAATCTGTTGAAAAAGAGCATGAAAATATCTGCACAAGAAAAAGCAACTACTTGTTTTCTGAAATGTGTCCCAATCCTGCAGGTTTTTGCCTAACTTCTCACATGTAACCAGGCCAACAGCAGCCATCAGGACGTCTTTTTAGTATAAGGCAGATCACCTGCTTAAGTGTTTACAAAATCATACCTCCTAAACATGGAATATGATCTAGAGTAGGAAAAAATATATCTTATCAGCTATGTGCAGACTGTGGTTAAACATAACTAACCCTAATACACAATACTGAGGTTTCTAATATGTATTGATTTTTTAAAATTTTATTTCTACAAGTATTTAAAATGGACAAGAACATTTGACCTCTTTATTTTATATAACAATAAAAACGTAACCACTGACAAGAACTATGCAGTTGGTTCTGCATTGTGTACCAGAGAACAACCAGATGACTGCAAAATGGAATGGGATTTTGGTTTCGTTTTTCAAAAAAATACACACACCCCTAAAAAACAACAAACAAATACACCCCCCCTAAAAACAACAAAAAAACAGAACACAAAAAACCAAACCAAGAAAAAAACAAGCAAACAATTTAAGTGCCCGCTGTTACAGGACGCATGCAGGAAAAGGTGAGGGGCAGACCCAGTGGTAGCAGGCAATATTAAGTGTGCTGATACTCTGAACCTCCATGTAACTATACCTATTGAAGTTACCTGCATATAACTATAATATTTGCTTGCAGTGAGATTTCAGTTGTACCACAAGCAACATGGCTAAGAAGGCTCAGTATTCTGAAAATAAAAATATGCTGCCTTATAAGTAGCCACTTGCCCTGCTCCTGTTCTTACTCTTGGAAAGTAGCTGTAGAGATGGTGGTAATATCATCACCTACGACTACATCTTTTAAGTCTTTCAGAGAGAAGTTTGGTTCAGCTGTCCTGTCCCCAACTAATAAAGGCTGCCACGAGCTGCACTGGCCACAGGTGACTATGAACTCGGCTGTATGTCCTGACGCAGTAACTTGTTAGAGTAAGAATTTCTCACAGCAGTAAAAAGCAAGTCCATTGATAATAAATGGCACAAGGCTCACAAAAGCAACCTGTAGAGTCTGGTTTGACTAGAGACCAAGGTAATTACTTATAAAAAGAGAAAAGCCAAGGATGTGTAAAACTAAAGCACCAATTACATAGCAACCTGAAACCTGTAGGATACTTAGTACTTTTCATCCTGCTTCCTTTTGGTTAACTACAAATTTGTAAGCCACTCAGTAAGTTTAGTATGGAAGAACATTTTGAAAAGTACTATTTGATTTGGGGCAAAACATATCCCCACTAGGCAAAAAAACCAACCTATTGAGTAGAATTCATTTACAGAAAGGTCAAGCAAATGCTGCTTCATTTGTAGACACCAATGTTTTTCCCCCTCTGGGTGGCCAGGATGTAATAAATATTTGACTCCTCTTCCCTTCAAGCTCAGCACTACTTTTGGCACTCACTTAAATGGAGGAAAAAGCAAAGCAGAGAGAGGTCTTTCATTCACTGTGAGGATACTTACAGCCACAGAGAACGTTTAGATAGACCTTAATTTCCACTGACTGCAAAAATGGTTTTAGCCTGTACATTTCATAGGGAGAAAACTGCGGAGAAAACTGCAGAGCGAACTGAATTCTTCCACAGCTTACTAAATTTTCTAATGGTTGGGCAAGCACTGGTTAGAGCTTGGTCTGTTAATTTGCCTTGGAATACTTCCAAATACTACTTGGTAAGCCACAGCATCATTCTGTTTTGTTTTATACAGCAGGTAGCACAATGATGTCTACAACTGGAGAAAAATGTGTGTAGAAGGCCAAGGCCTTTTTATAGACATTTGTTTCAGTTTATTTTAATCCTCTCTGGATTGAAATACGGATCTAGGCAAGCTTAAATATGAAGCCCCTTGAACCTGGGCAAGTCCAGATACATTTGTAAGGCTGTTGCAAACTCAAAATTCCAAGCAGAAGTCTAGATGGTCATGAGGGGAAGCTGTGAGAAAGGAGTACATGTGTCAGAACTCAAGCCATCCAAGATGGTGCAATTTTACATAAATGGTGGAATAATCTCTTCCATGTGTCTTCCTGACAGACACTGTTCTCACACCATTGCAATTACACAACCTGACACCTGATTTAGGGGGTTTAGTAGCATTACTGACCAGGTTAGAGATAGAGAGGCTTTAAATCCTGGGTGTGGTCTTGTTCTGGATTTGTTTTTGTCAGTAGTCCCACTGATTTCACTCAGTTCATGGTATCACCCAAGATACTTCAGTTAGAACACTCAATTCAATATGAACTAAGTGAATTACTACACTGCACATAAATAAGGACACATCTGCCTGGAAAAAATTGTTTGAAAAATGAATGTCTTATTCTTACTGTCTTCTTCAGGAGGGAGCTGGTGAAAAACCACTAAATCGTGCACTACTTTTTCATTCCACAGTTTAAAGAAATTCAGTTTTTATTTCAGATGCAATAAAATAAAAGACTGACAGTAAGATTATGAAAATCCACACAAAATCTATAAATTTTATTATATGTAATATAATTATTATATGTAATAGAAGAGGGTTTAGTTATGTTTTTTTTATTATTTTGGATACTAAAGTATCATGAAAGTCTCAGCCATAGCACAGCACTGGTGTGGTACCTGTTTCCTACCATTAAATTTCCAATTATTGTTTCATGGCATCAGGAAGGACATATACATTAGCAATAGATGCACATTCTCTAACCTTTGTAATTTAGAAATATATGCTATTGCATCCACGATTACTGGCAGAACTATTCATGTAGGACTTAAAATTCTCTTCTACAGACTAGTGCTTTTGTAATTCAAACCTTTCATGACGACTTTTGCTACTATCTAAGGGCTAGATTCAAAAAGACTTACATATCTAAAGTAAGACACTTAAGCAAAATTGAAGCACCTAAATCCAAACTGGCAATACAAACCCCCAATCATCTGTCACTTAGCACTGAAGGTACTTGTATTTTATCTTCCTTCCAGGTTCAAAATACACATTTGGAGTTCTGCTGCTGTACCTCCTCAGTACCACATAATACAGATACTTCCTTCTTCAAGTCCAAATGTGACACAAAAGTCAGGACAACAGGGTCCAGTTCTGCTCTAGGACCCATTTCTACATTCTAGCTGCCTTCCACTACATAAAGGGATCTACAAGATCCAACAAGAGTTGGAGAGGGACTTTTTACGAGGGACTTTTTACAAGGGCTTCTAGTGACAAGAAGAAAGGGTGATGGCTTTAAAGTGAAAGAGGGTAAATTTAAATAAGATATTAGGAAGAAAATCTTTACTATGAGGTTGGTGAGACACTGGAACAGGCTTCCCAGAGAGGCTGCAGATGCCCCATCCCTGGCAGTGTTCAAGGCCAGGTTAGACGGGGCACTGAGCAACCAGGTCTAGTGGAAAGGGTCCCTGCCCTTGGCAGAAGGGTTGGAATGAGATGATGCCTAAGGTTCCTTTGAACCCAAACCATTATACGATTCTATGATCAGACAACTTATGACTGAGCTGTCTTAGAGCAAAGCCCTAACACTCCTGTAAGAGGTGAGTCTTGGGACTCATTTATCAGTGAGCAGTAACATTTTTCGGTGGATTGGGGACTGGAGATGAAGTGATGAACATTACTGTATGCGATACCTCAACATAAAGAAGAACTTTCCCCTGAGGGTGGCAGAGCACTGGAACAGCCTGCCCAGGGAGGGGCAGCTGAGGAGTCTCCCTCTCTGGACACATTCAAAACCCACCTGGACACGTTCCTGTGTCACCTGCTCTGGGTGACCCTGCCTTGGCAGGGGGCGTTGACAGAATGATCTCCAGACGTCCCTTCCAACCCTAAGGATTCTGTAATCCTGTGAAATACGCTTGATAGGGCAGTAAAAGGCAATCACCCAAACTACCATCAGACTAGAGCACCTCAATTAATAACTCACAGCCACCCCCACCAAAGTTATTAGTGTGTAAGCTTTCGTCATTACTTCATAATTGATTCAACCTCTGTCCTCATGGCAATATTTTGAAGTTCTTGGTTAAAGTGATATAGTGTTTAATTTTTTAATTAATCTGTGTCTTTGTGAAGCATTCACAGAGCGTACTGTGATCTCCATACTTCATCTCTGTTACTGACTCAGCTTTTGACACAATTAAAGGATCATGTGAAACTCTCTGACTCTCCTAATGAAAACAGTGCAGAAAGAAAGCTAGGAATATTTATTTAAATGCAAACCAAACTCAAAGATAACGGACTTTGAATAAATATTTTATCAGTTCTCCACGTCACTGAACAATCATTTTTTTTTTAACACCATGGGAAATATATTTGCAATTGCCATTACAGAATTTCTTTTAGAGATGCATTTTCATAGAATCACAGAATGGTTTGGTTTAAAAGGGACCTTAAAGATCATCTAGTTCTGGCCCCCCTGCCATGGGCAGAGATTCCTCTCACCAGACCAGGTTGCTCAGATTTTACATATTCTATTCTATCTTATCTAAACTATGTTTATTCCTGTTTATTTCTCAGTCCAGCATTTTTTGAGTGTAATTCAACAGAATGATTGCTCAGACAACCTACAGTAGATCTGGAGTATTACTTGGAGCTACCACTGGTTTAGATCCAAAAACTATTTTCCAGGGTCACCAGGCTAATATCTCTGCTGGTTTAAAAGGTGAAATGCAACTTGTACTGCACTTATTTCAATCACTCGAAAACTTTGTTGTTTTTTTTTTTTAACTGTGGTTCTCTGCTTCAAAAAAACAAAAGCACTGTTCACAAGACATTTGAACTCATTCTTAAGTCTGTTGTTAATCAGTGTATTTCTCTATTCTGGGAAAAGACTGGGAATTATTCACTGGCCACAAGGTAAAAACCAGTCAACTGGAGAAAATTTTAGCAGCAGTAATATGGTAGGGTAACATATCCATAGTTAGAGATCTATTTTCAACATACCAGTTCATCACACTTGGCATAAATAGCAACCAGAGTGAGTCTGCATATCAATAATTATATAAATCTGGCCTGGGTACAGGAAAAGGAACTCAGAAGAAGAAAGAACGCTGCTGAGAAAGGCAAATTACCGAGTATTACTGTGTAGAGTAACATGAGGACAAAGAGAAGGAAAGGGTTTTAAGACTAGAAATAATTAGCACTGATTTAATCCACCACAGTCCTCTCACTACTCAGTATAATGTAAGGAAGAACCATGCAGGTTATCTGGATGTTTTAAAGCTCCCCAGTTTGTCTGTCAAATCTGCAAAGAAATAGAACTGAGAACATCTCACAGTAGGGTAAGATCAAAGTTTAACAGATCACTCTTTAACATTATTCGCTAATAAAATTTTAAAGTGAGACACATTGCAAAAAAAAATTTCTTTTCTTTAAATTTTAACTATATACAACATGGCTAAAATTTGGCTGACAATGCAGTACTGGTCTGGCTAATAAAGGTGTGCTTTCATCAGTAGATAACTAAAACTGCAACACACCAAGCAGAGTAGATATACTGAAAGGGCAGCCAAGATGCAGCTCAGCACTCCATACTTCAAAATGGACTCAGTAATTGAAATATTTACGAATTTGACTACAAGGTGCTCAAAGAAGACCACTGCCGCTGGGTAAGGCAAGCAGTTATGCATTCACAAGTGGAGAAATAGGACAAGGGAAGAACAAAACTAATTATGCAGCTTAAAGGCTATGGAACTCATCTAGGCAGAGGAGAAAACTGCATTCTGGGCTCTGCTCCAGTTGCCCAGCTACCTGGTCTGACATGGGGAAATAGTTCTGAAAATAGGGATCAAAATTTGCTTTCCCTGTAGAATGTGTCAAGCACAGGGTTTCTCCCTGTACCTCTCTAAGACTTGGCAACTACAACATACTGCCAGGATGGAGCAAATATTAATTCTGTCATGTGGAAGTTAGCACAGAACTCCCCCCCCCCGACTTTTAGGCAAGCGCTCAGCAGCAAGGGGAGCTGCAAAAAGTGACCCCCTCTACCTTTTACTGCTACGAATTTTCATCAGGGTGGTCACAGCTGCTAGACTTTGGGTTGAACTCCATTCTGCCCATCCATGCTAGATGTTTTCCAAAGATGATTCTCTCAGGAGACTTGGGTTGTACTCAAGTACTTTGTTTCAGCAGCGCAGGGAGGATAAGTCATTTGATACCCAGTTCTCCCAAGCAGGGTAGCTGAGAAGACACAGGTACCTTTTAGTTAGACAGCTGTGAAACCTATCTTAGGTGTCCTGAGGACACTCCGAAGGTTACTGGATCCTAAGCTTCCTGGATCACTTTCGTGGACTCAGACACATAAATTGTACTTGAATCTTGCTGTAGGTGCCAAAATAGGCACTTGAGCCACTCTGGACCTTTAAGTCTGATGCTTAAAGACATCTGTAGACATGATACTGAGATACTGTTGTCAAAGAAGTGTATCACACTTCTTTGTTGATTTCTGTAACACTGATTTCTGACAATTATTCATCTACCTTCATTTCTCTATGGATTACTTTCTACTTACAAATTTCACACACGATGAAATTGTATCCACCAATTACAGTCACATGGCTCACATCCTCTGCCCCTTTTTCAGATACAGATAAGTCTTTTTTATTCCTCCAGATCTTTTGACCTTACTACTGTTTCCAAACATGGAATTCTAAATACTTGTTCAACCAGCTTGGCTGCAAGTTATTTGTTACTAAATATTTGACATGAGACAAGGGTCACAGGGCAGAATTCTCAGTGTCTCCTGCTCTCTTCATATGGTATGTGATAATTAGTAACTTATTTGCTCATATACAAAGACTTCAAGATCAACTGTGCAGATTATGAAGACAATGTTTGAGGTACATGATCAATGACTAAATCTCAGTTGCATGTTCACCTGTAAACCAAAAAGGGTTCTATGTTTCACAGTTTCAGTGCTTTAGCTGCTGCTGTTTAACAAGTTTTCTGTAATAGAGTTCATTGTCATTTTAAGGGAAGAGATGCAAGAGCAGTCCAAAGCCATCTTCGTGGTTTACTCATGTTTGTGGTAGTTGTGCTTACTGCACTTGTCCTTCCTTGCTACTCTTCTATGGAGCCAGTGCCTTCAAAGATGATCAATCAACACAACTCCCTTCTCCCATTTCTGATCATTTGCTTCTTTTGGAAGATAAGGACTTTTGATTGCAGAGTCCATAGTCACAACAATATTTGAAGCTTCGAAGTCTGCTGACCTACAACATGACCAAGGACCTGGTTTGCTGCCATCATTTAAGACTGTAGTTCCACTTAAGGAGTATCAGAGAACTTGGTACCAGTTGGCATCCTACCTTAATATCGATTACAGGCATTGGATTTCTCTTCCTCCTTTAATACAAAACAAAACCAAAATGTCTCTGCTGCAATTATGGAGGGGAAACCTTGCGAAAACTTGCAGCTGTAACTTGCCTCATGGTATCATAATACTACATGACCGTCACTGTTTATATAGTTGATAGAACATAATTTAATGACTTCAGAGAATCAAATTAATTTCTCCTACGCTGTATTCATTTTAAAATAGAATTTCCTGACAATAATGCCCCATGTTTCACATACAATTGATTTAATACCAGCAGGTAGTTATCAATGAATGCACTTTGCTGTGGTAAATGAACACAATCAATAACCAGAAATGTGAGTTTTCTGGTGTATGACTGAACTGTAACTGAAGTGAAAGCTGAGTTTTTTGCCTTTTTACTTCTTCTTTTAGGTTTCATAGAAGGAGAATCTGAATTTCATAGTCAGCACCATTACAGTAACAATCAAAAAAATTACCAGGCAACACCACTGCACACTGAACAGCACTGAAGTTCTGAGAAGATTATCTCACTAGCAACAGGAAAAAAGGAAACCTCAAGAAAGAAATGTTAAAAATTCTCACCATTTATTGAAAAATATGACTGTTTGAACTCTTAAACATCATATGAGTATCTCATGAAAGACAACCCTCTATTTTGAAGGGTGCATTGCATAAATTTTGTTTTGTTCAAAAGACAGTAAGAAAGAAATGCTTAGTTCTTGGGATGCCATCCAAAGACAGCATTTTTTATTTAGAAAAGAAAGTATGAATGTAATATCAGTTAATATAAGCTTTTATTTTAATTTCTATTACATACATTGAAAACAAAGCTAATGTCAATGAGATTGACAAAACTTCTCTGTTAACTTCAAAATGAACTAAAAACAGAGACTAGCAAAGTCATTTCATTTACTGCTACTTTAAAGTAAAATGTGAGAAAAGATTTTAGAAGACATTAGAGATAAGGGTGTCCATGACCACTCCCTTTCAGTGGGAGCTGGTCTTCTGGTTGCTCTTTCTCCCTTATAGACCATGTCTTTGAACCCACACAATCCTTCAGCTTTTAATCTTTTTAAGGCAGCCTCCATTTTTCCTAGAGTAACTCAGCCTAGCTTGCACTCTGCAGACAGTATTTGGACACATT
>VYZQ01014527.1:0-15444 GCA_013400655.1 Mystacornis crossleyi | reverse complement strand
ACCTGCTGGCAGTGCTCTTCCTAATGCATCCCAGGGTACCACTGGCCCTCTTGGCCACAAGGGTACTGCTGGCTCATGGACACTTGGTGTCCACCAGGAGCCCCAGGTCCTTCTCTACAGAGCTGCTCTCCAGCAGGTCAGCCCTCAGTCTGTGCTGGTGCATGGGGTTACTCTGCCCCTGGCACAGGATCCTTTGCACTTGCCTTTGCTGAATTTCAAATTAATATAAAAACATAATGGAGATTAAAATACTTAGCATCTTTTTGTACAGACACTTTTATTACCACTTAAGACAGTTAAAATCTTTGACCTGATTACTCTTACTTGCATACTTTTTTCCTGTAAGAGTAGATGTAGACATAGCATAGTCATTTTCTACTATAATTAACAAACATTTCACCCTCCAGTAAAATACAACTTTTATTTTGGTAATTTATCACCCTCTTTACAAAAGAATTCATTAACAAATTCACATTATCATAAATGAACATATCTGTAAAAAATTAATACTCATTAAAACTATTACTTATTATGGCTACTTGGGGCCACCATTTTTCATTAACTTCCTCATTGTTTTATTTGTTGCTTGTATGCCCCAAAACTATATCCCTTTCAATAGTAACAGAGAAGAATTCTCAGATGGGGATGAGGTCAAGTGATAACATGTTTGAGTAAAATGATAACCTAAAGTGCAACAAGTTGCCAGCTGCAGATACCATGTTCCCAAGTTTACAGGAAAAAGTAACAAAATGATAGAAACCAATCAAAAATAGTGACATTTTCATTAAATTTTTCAAGAACTAAACAGGAGAAAAAAGTTGAGTATGTTAACAGATGAATTATAAAGTTGTCAGTATTGATTAAAATTCAATCAATTATTATGCAGATACACGTTCCTGACATACTCCTCTGATTTATTGTTCTACAGGCTTTATTTAAGTATATCTATATATATATATAAACTCTACCCGAAAACCACTAAGGAGAAATGGCAAATATTTTTGCTACCAAGTATAACATTACAAGGCGTGAACAAGTAAGCATGAAATGCATACAGAATCTCTCTCCTAGTAAGCAGTAAAATTACAATGATACTGTCTGAATTAACTATTTAAATACTGACAATTTATTTCTGTTATCTCCATTTAATCTCTTAAATTAAATGTGGAGAAAGGAGCTTATCTACAAGGCAAAAAACACTCATAAGGAAACAAGGGGAAGCATGAGTAGTAAGAAAAAATAAAAATAAGCAAAAAATGTCAAAAAAGTGCAATTTTCAAGGCATGCAAGTTATCACAACGAACACTGAGTAAAATAATTTGAAATTACTTAACATAATGTGAATGTTTAAAATAGTTACTGTGACTTTCAACTGTTTTTCCTTTTACTATTGGTTATCTATTAAAGTTTGAAAAATTATTTTCATTATATTAGTAGTTTCTGTCCAAGGTCACAAAAGCATTTAAAGAAGAAAAATTTACTTTTACTATGGTTAAATATATATGGCTTTTAAACAAGTCATGCATGTACAAAAGAAAAAAAAAAAAAAGAAAGTATTATCATTAATAGTTAGTGTAGCAAACTAGTTATCCTTCCACTTATAATGAAGACACCTGGCCATTACTAAACTTTTGTTGACGCATTAACTCCTACAACAGTGCACAATAAAGAGTGTTCTCATTCTGATGAGACTACTATACCCTCCAAAATACTGCTATCCCAGCTCACTTTAAATGCTCAAAACATGATGCCAGCCTTCCTGCTTTCTCTTCCGTTTCATGAAAGAAAATATTAAAATAACCTAAAAAACCCTTACAAAGGACAGGAGTTAAATGGAAGAAAGCCGCATTCTTATGATTTTAAATTAAATTAGGATTTGGATTAATGGAGAAAACTTAAATCACTATCTCAAACTAACTAGAGTTTCAAGTATTTCCTGTCTGAAAATTGTAATGAATTTCAACAAATAACAGCTGTCAGCAGATGCCTTTATTACCTAAGCAAATGGCATCACTGCTGATAACCTTGCTTCTTTGGCACAGCACCTTACTCCTACAATAAAACTCATCTGCCAGTGAAAAGACATTTTTTTCTGCTATGTGGGAGAGGGAATGGTAGAAGCGTTTGAATTTATTTAGGTCAGGTGACTGGGATTGGAGCCTTGGAGTTTTAGAGGAAGAATAAAATACTTTTAATCCCCTGAAGCCAAAAGTCGTTTGGAACTCTTCCTAGATGCTGTGAGATGATTATGAAACTGGCTACTTTCCCAGTCAAATGGCCTAGAAAAATCCTTATCTCTAAAGTTTCTGCTTGCTCCCAGGTAGATCAACCTGCCAATCCTGACCTTCTACCAGCTGGAAAAAAGCTGACTGTAACAGAAGCTACAATGCTGCTTCTTATCCCACAGGCAATGTATCATCTGCAAGGGAAAGTGAAAACAGGAAGCAAAACATATCCAAGAAGTTACTCCCATCAGACTCACTCCCACCCCCTGTACATTTGGTATATACTGAAGCTGTGAAGTAAGCAACAAAACTTTTAAAATAAATGTCAACAATAAATCTATAATAAATCCACTCTTTCTTAGAGGCTCTTAATACATTTGCTTCCCTGCAAATATACTTTGTAACTGTTCAACAAAGGGTTTGACACTTCATAAGAAATAAAGAAGTAATTTTCTTTACAATGTAAGTGTTTGCAAATTGAAACAACCGACAAAGCAAATCCATCTATTACAGCATTCTAGTAAACTTCACACTGAAACTGCCCTCTCACCTGCCCGTGAGATCATCACTTTTTGGCTGTTACATGCTATTCATATTAATGAGTAATTCATTCATTCATATTATGAGAACACCTAGCTAAGTTAACTTCTTCAATCACAAAAAACCTCATCAAAATAAAGAACACATCTCCTATTTAAGACATTCTGTTCTCAGCATTATTAATGAAACATAAGCAGTATATCACTTAATTTTTCAAGTGAAAATAGCTTTTTAAGAAGTACTTACAATCTTTCAAGAAGGTGTAATCCAGAGAAGGAACCATTCTTCAATTCTGTTATTTTATTGTTACTCAAAATCCTGTAAACAAAACCAATCAAGAACAATGTATTATAAGTTTGGTAACAAAATTTTTTGCCGCTTACACTTCTTTTGTAACTCCTTTTGTTTAACAGCCTGTGTATCAAACCACGATGCCGAGCTCATTGTCTTGAGGCGTATACAACAGCATTGGTTAAATGTAAATTGCTTAAATTATGAAGGAGAAAAAAGATTTTCTATGTCATCTGTTTTAAGTACCACGCAAGCTTACATAGGTAACATCAGAGAGGAAGTACACTCATCTAGGATTATCCTAGTAAGACCCCAGAATTGGTGTAGTAGAAATGAAGAATTAAAGGAACAATCAGTACATCAACATTCTTGTCTTCTGTACCCATTTTGGTTTTCCAAACCAAGCAGCACATTGCCTGTTTCCCATTTCCTCTGTTCCCATTTTCAGTCACATGCACACAATTCCCCCAGACTGTACCACCTTTCCCAGCCATCCTTCACACATTCATCCTACTCCTCAGTGCAACCTTTTTAAAACATCTGCAAATAAGCTCAGCAAGCACTCATCTTTCTTCTCTTAAAGGACAACACAACCGCAAATTCCCTATTCCACTGAAATAACTGGATCAGGAAGACAGCCATTGGTGCCACCTTAATAATTTCTGAGTTCTTTCCAGCATTATTATACTAAAAAAATAGTGAAGTAAGACAACCAGAACTGAAATAGTACTCAACACACAGACAAGTCACCAATCTACATCTGGAATAATGATGTTCTGTTTCCTACAATTTCCCTAGCTATTCCTAACATATGCCTTCATCACTTGTGCTAAGAATCTAAGATTTCTGGTCAGCTCAACACCCATCATCTTATGTAAGAAAGGAGTGTTTTTGTCCCCAATACATTTTTCATTGTTTTACAACGTGCTGCTGCTGCCATTTTACTGCCCAATTACTTTTACAGACTTCTTCCAAAATTCTTCACTTTATCCTCATCCTTATTACATCAATCAACTCACCCTACTATGTCAACCCCTTACTCACACTGTTTTACAGGTCATTAAGAAATAAGTTGTGTGTTACAAGGCACTATGACTCCCCTCCACCGAGAAGGATAACCATTTACTTCCACACCCTCTTCTTATCCTTTAGCAAGTCAGCTGCTGATCTGGTGATCCTCCATTTAAGACTGACGTACTCTTTTCATCAAGTGTCTTTGGCAAGGGACAGACACACCTTTTAGAAAAGCATGTCTCATTTTAATAGCTGGATCAACCTTGTAAATATTTTACTGACTCTGAAGAACTCCAGAGGACTGTGGGGAAGAGCTTCTCATTACAGAAGATGTAAATTTTCCATGGTACCTTTATTCAGGTATTCAATACGTTTATTACAAACTCTACTGATTTGTTCAACACAAGCATCAAGACTTGGAACTATGTAGATGGTGAGGCACTTATAAAAATGTGCATTTGTTATCATCCAATCCTCAAAAATCAAGTTCAGGTATTCAATACGTTTATTACAAACTCTACTGATTTGTTCAACACAAGCATCAAGACTTGGAACTATGTAGATGGTGAGGCACTTATAAAAATGTGCATTTGTTATCATCCAATCCTCAAAAATCAAGTTCATTCTAAGCAAGACTTCAGACATTTCCCCCCTGAATTCTTCTAAAAGCTCTTCAGCCACACCATCTTGTCCTGGAAATTTATTCCTTGTGTCAGATTGTTCTGCAACTTCTGCTACAGTCACTTCAATTTCAGACAGGTTCTTTGTCAAGTGGATCCTTCATATCCAACATGTCCCTGCACTTTTTCACTTACACCAATTACATCTTCAGGCTGGATAACTACTTCTGCACTTAAAGGTGTCACTATGAGATTTCTTTCCAGTCCACTACATCTTTCAGATGTCCTTCACAACAGCCATAAACCAAACACACACATACACATCGCCCTCTTTCCTCCACTGCACAAAATTTACTATATAATGACGAGGATTAATACTTCAAAACACACAATCAAAAAGATAAAACCAAAATACAGAAATAGCAATCTATGAAAACAGGACCATTTTGAGACAACTATGTATTACACTATGTAGTTTTCTTCTCCAGGTCTCTCAAAGACTGCCTCAAGTTTCTGTAGTTTAGACAAACACAGAGCAGGCTTTTTTTGGTGTAAAAGTTCTGGCTTTGACTCAATCTCTCTCTCTCATCTCATACAGAATGAGTCAAGACACCTGAACAAACTGAAAATCCTTCCATTTCCAGCCTGATGGTAGGAAGGTTTGAAAATTCTTGAAATTAACCTTAAATCATTCAACAAAGGTAACAAGTCCTGATTCCTTCTTCTCACCTTCCAAACATACCATGTATTTCTGCAGCTCATCTCAAGTCATCCCTGGTGCCCCCTGCTCTACAAGCAGCAAACATTAAACGACATATTTACCCAGGCCATCTCCCACGAGATTAATTTATATGTCAACTACACAAGTGTGATCAACCCAGTATGCTACACAGTCAGATAATACCAGGTGAGACTGATCACAAGAATGGTGGAAAGGAAGAAGGTGGAAAAAAAGTACTTAAAAGCATACTGAGAAATTGCTATTTTATTGCTATAACGCCTGTAACATCTACTAGAGTGTCAGCTAAGAGCATTTGCTCTTGTGAAAATATAGTTCTGTAGTCCAACACACTAAGCTACCTCACAGGAGGAAAATAAGGAAACTTGTCCCTTGGCTGCAGCTGTGATAACCTAGATGAGCAAATGAAATGGTGCTGTTTTTTAAAAACACACATAGAAACCAAGGAAGCTCGGGTACTCTTAAAAAATGTACATATACTTCAAGGAATCTTCCCATCAAGAACGGCACAACATTTAACAGAAAACCAGTATACATATTGGCAAGAGTGCAAGTTTGGTGGTAATAATAATAATCACCACCTACAAATTGGAATGCCTGCAAAACTAGTAAAGTTTAACCTGAAGCATTAAAATTACACATTAAAAATCCTAAAGTCTTTGAAACTACTTCCAAATCTACTCAAAGAGGGAAGTTTTCAACCTAAACAGTTAGTATTATTTCTAGAAATGGTAGGTAGCAGATACACTCAGTAAACCAAATAAAGAGCACCTTTATTTCAACACCCAGGAAGGATGTTGAAATACATTCAGAAACGTATGCATGAGGAAGAATAGTAATAATATATAAAGAATTAAATGAAGGAGCTTATGGAATCATTAACAGTTAATGCAAATTGAACATAAGGCATAACAGCAGCAGCAAGAAAAAAAATTCAGACCAATTCCAGACTTCTGGAGAAATTAAGGAAGAAAACCCCATGAGGTTCCCAAGTGAATGCTGATCTAAGCCAACACAAGCAAGCAAGCAAATTACAATCCTTGGTAGCACAGAAATTAACGTGCATCTTAGTTAAAATTTACTTCATCCTAAGATTTACTGATTTACCTGTATTTTTTCCAGAAAAAGAAGTTATTCAAAATGGAGCCAGAACCACTTCAAAAGTAGCTATAACTGACTGAACTAAATATAAACTAAATAAAAATAACAGTTCTGTAAGAAAAAAAAATAGTTTTCTGACATTGCCTATAAACTAACAGGCCTAAAGTAGATGCCTTTGAATATCTGGGTACAAGGTAAATTTCTCTCTTGAGTGTGATTTACAAATTACAGTCAGACTGATTTAGTATTTTCTCTCCAGAGGCTGTTAGTTGGTCAACCGTAAAGGTTTAGTACAATAAATGATAGATTTTACAGCACTCTATATAACCTAAAACACTTCATCACACAAAAATGTTGTGTAATCTTAAAAAAACGCAGTTTAAAACTTGCTATTAATATCTAGTCTATACATTATTTGAAGTATTAAGAGATGTGGTACACAAAGACAAAACACAATAAAGCATTCACCTCGAAATAGATGTTTTATAGTCGCTTTCACAGTTTCTGTGCATTAATGTACAATGAAATGATGGACTATTATGTACCACTTAGACAGAGAATATTATTTGTGATCAATAATAACTCTAAGTTACTACTTTATGACCATAATTTTTCTAAAGAGGCAAGTAATTCTGAAAATATGCTAACTTTTCCATCATTAAAAAGTCTAAAGAGAAAACAGTAGAGAGCTACCTTTGAGATGAGAGCTCCACTCATCCCCATCTTGTTCAACTCTTTAACAAATGACTTTGAAACATAAATGATGCCACTGCAGATTTCATGAAGGGGTTTCCATAGCCCAATGTCATTGTTACTCT
This sequence comes from Mystacornis crossleyi, assembly GCA_013400655.1. NCBI lineage: Eukaryota > Metazoa > Chordata > Aves > Passeriformes > Timaliidae > Mystacornis > Mystacornis crossleyi. Next base: position 8,096 of record VYZQ01014527.1, on the reverse strand, counting down.
GTGTTTCTTATGAGGTACATAAGAGATTTCTAGTTTCTTTTAAATGAACAACAACACCTGCTTGGAAGAAATGCATTTTGCTTGTCCAACACTTACATATCAGAAAATAAAATGTGTAACTAACACAGGCAATGTTAGTTCCTATGTCAAAAAAACATAGCCCTGGGAATTAACACAAAAAGCTTGGAAGAACAAGCAGCTGAAAAGTAGGTTCTAGGAAGGATTATGGACGTCTCAAGTCACCTTACAACAAAGCATTTCCCTCTTCCTCTGACTGAGCAGAAGAGCTGTAGAGAGACAAAGAGGTGATCTGAAACAACGTACTTCAAGAAAGAAAAAGTACCAATCCCCTCAAACCCCTCCCCCCCACACTTCTCACCTATTCCAAGAACATTGCTGAAATGTTTCTTTGTCGAATATAGCTTGGATCAGAAAGCCCATTTTCCATTTTGCTCCATAAACTGGCAGAAGACTTTGGCAAAACTGAAAAGAAACTCAACTATGACTCTTAACTCATGGCAAGATCCTTTAGCAGTAGATGCTCAGAATGCAAAACATAAATGCAGTCAAACCCAGTCTGTCCTTTGTACTACAAAGAATTTTAGCAATAGATACTGCAGATGATGTACTAACTTTGATTTCTCATATACAAGGGGGAAAAAATCATAGCTGGATCCTTTTTTATCATTAGAATGAGGTAATAAGTGGTAAGTGAAAAGTTCCGTTCCCTGAAACTATTTTGCCTTGCCAGCTATAAAAGAGCCATTGCTAAGACAGCAGTCAACTAGACAGGAATTGAGAATGCATCTCCTAACATCACAAATGAATCCTAATCCAGAGGATATTATTATTACTGAATAGTGAAAATGGCCACCAAGAAGCCTGTATGAAGACTGGAAGACAACGTAACTGTTAGCTGAATGCTGAAGTAGCATCCAAAACACGTTTTAAAAGACTCAAATGGAGAGTCAGGAAACAGATAATAAATCAGATCAATTCATGATGACTGCATATTCTAAGGACTGGAAAAGTGGCCACCAGCAAAAGTCAGATTAAAATAACCATCTGTGATCAACCAAGAAAAATGCTTTCTGCTGAAAGTCGTGAACATGCAAGAAGAAACACATTCCTCAAAGCTTATCTTGTAGAAACTATGATTTAACAAGGATATAAACGCAGTATTTTTCAACAGTTAGCATATTTGCCTTCTAGTGAGTTCCTAGTGTCAAAGGGAAAGAAACCTACTAACAGACTGAACAGAACACAAATAGTACTTGCTTAAAAGTAACTCTGAAATGAAAGCACTCCATAAACTTTATTCAGAGAAAGAACTATGAATCATTCCAAAACTCTAACAAAAGGAGACAGTATTTTCCAATTCAACAAAAATATTATAATTGAGGAAGCTTAGCAATGAAACATCTGCAAAATAGAAGCTTGCAACAGATAAAAAGATTTCCTGGAATATGTCATTACTATGCATATTAAACAATATTAACATTGTACACTAAGCCACTCTGAAGTAACGACATTACAGAATTAAAACTGTATTTAATTATACTGCTCCACTTCTAACTGACATTGTGCTAAATTTATATAATCTAACGAGGAATCTTTATTTTTCCTACACAATCCCTGGATCACTCAAGCAGCGATGCTTACTATGCACTGTCATTAAAGAATATTTTTCTTGATATTCAGTATGTGGCAACATGCTTTATTTATTGCTTTTCATTAAAAAATTCTGTTCTTAAGGACAGAAATTATTTCTAGTAAAATACACTTGCAATCACTAGAGCAACTCAGCAAGTTTTCTATGTAAAAGTACTAAATACAAATCATCTTAGGAAAGGACTGAACTGATGGGCAAAATAGAATGCAAGAATGAGTAGCAATGTTGCTGAAATCATACTACTTTCAGAAAAAATTCTTGTGAGATTTCAAGATTACCAACCAAACCTTTCTTTCTTTCTTGTACTTATTCCAAGTTCAAAAGCCTACCAAAGAGAAAATTCAGAGGACACAACTTCACCCAATTCCTTCCAATACTAACTCTACGCTGCCATTTCTAAAGCTAATAAAAAGCACTGGAAGTCTAACCCTTGTGACAATTGCATTCTAGGAAGCTTCCTCCCAGTTCTCTCCCCCCTGCTTTTATCTGTAGCATCTGCATTATTTTAAGATATGATGAGCAACTTCTGTAATAACTGTCCTGTTTTACTACCTTCTGCTCCCTCCTGAGTGTCCCATTTAGCCACCAGATGTACACTTTTTAGGATTCCCCCTGGCTTGCAGTTCAGTGCAAGTTTACCTGACCCTAAAAATCTCCATACACACATGCAAGAGAGTAACTTGCTTCAAACAAAAGACTGCACATGGATGTCTTGCCAGCCACTCCTAACTTTAGCTGCTACAGCAAATAAATGAATAAATACTCTGTCATATCACAGTAGTACTAACTGGAGCATTGACTGTCACATGCAGTCTCACATGTATTCACACTTCCTATCAGGTGTACCTGCTCTCTAGAAAGTGCTTTGTCTAGACACCTTAACAAGCACTTCCTGTCAGCTGCTGGCACACAAAGATACATTGACAAAATTTATATCCTAATCCTACAGAACTAAACAGGTTTTGGATAGCTTAGCTCCCTGAACTGACGAGGCATGGAGCCAGACAAACGCTAGTACTGCAGCCGGGGGCGGGGAGGGGGCGGAACTCACAAACATCCACACAGTGAGAGACTGGGAGGTGAAGGTATGAACACACCAGCTCCAGTTCAGGCTACAGTTTCACTGACAGCTGGATGCTGATGCAACATTCCCCACTCAGAGGGTGAGATCTTCTCAGCCCTTGCATCGCATCATCCCCACGTCAGGAAGAGAGGGTTGAAGGGGATCTCCAGCACACAGCTGTAAGGTCAGGTCACTGCAATCCACAGAAATGTCAATGAGCCCATCAACACACAAATTTGAGAATTGCTTTAAATTCCTCTTAACACCAGAGGCTGTTACCCTAAAACAACAGTTCGAGATATTGGAATAAGTTGTCCAGAATGTCTGACAGGGCACTTTTAGAAATCTAAGTGTAACTTGCAAAAACTCTGCCTGGTACTAAGTTTCAAGGTAAAACACACTCTGTAACAACATGGGAAAACTAACAGGGAGTCCTTGTATCTGACAGAAGTAGTTCAGATGGAAATAGCACATCATGAGGATAGCACCGGAAGAATTATCCTGGACTGTGTTACACCACTACCATTCCTTATATGACCCATCTTTTCTTACTGGCATACAGATGTTAATCCCGTCTTTAGTGATTTTGGGGGCAGGTGCTGAATTTCCAAGAATCTTGCTCATCTCACATCAAGCCAGTTTACATTCAGCCTTCAGTACCATATTTGGTCTGCCTTCATTCACTCTTAAGTCTTCTGATTTCCCACCTCCATAACTGACATACCCATTCAAAGAAACTCACACTTCATCCCAACTCCCAGCAACAGCTTCTGCCTCATAATCCAATCTTTTCCTGCCTTTATTCACTCTGTATCTAGACTCTAACCTCCCTCCCCCTACCTCAAAGCACCTTCTTTTCTCTAGATTGAACTGACGTAGCAGAGGGCACAGACTGTACTCTAAGACAAAGAATCTGAAGACAGTACAGCCCTCAAGCCACCTGGAGTCTAGATGAATCCTAGAACACACTGTCCAGTGCAGACAGGACTGTGGAATAAAGTGCCCATTTCCTAAATGTCTTTAATCAATCTGCATTTATTTTGTTTGCGTTTTTTCCCAGAAAACCTTTCAGGTGGTCTGTCTTACTAAAAAGGTCAGCTTCCTACTCCAGAAGTGACAACTCTGCAGCCCAGCCCAAACTGGCTAAGCAGCTTGGATCACCCACGCAACCAAAGGTCTGCTCCCCGGGGACCTAAAAGCTCTGCACTGCAGTGCGCTGGCACCCCACTCACTCCAGGGCAGCCTGGCCATCTGCAGGGCAGCAGTGCACTGCACCACTGGGCATGCCCTGTGGCACTGCACAAGGAGAAGCCACAACGGTGATCCATATAAACAGTAACTAATGGACATGATCTCTAGCACTCTAAGAGGAACAAGACATCACAGTTTTCACTGCTAAACACCCAGTGAATACAAGGTGAAAATAAAATTCTCACCTATTTACTATGCAAACATACTGGAAACATTTAATAGATTATACAGAATTTTTTAAATCAGAATTTAAAATTCACTGTATCTCACTACAGAAAGCAAAACTCATGAAAACATACTTTATGAGACATTCTTAAATTTAAAACAGTGTATTATCACTGATGCAAAGAAATACTCAACTCTTTTTAATATTTATGGATTAACGAGTAGTACAAAAAATGCATTTAAGCTGAATAGATTCAAAAATTATAGACTGCAATGGTGAAGATAGACTGTATAAGGCAGTAACGACAAATCCATGAACCTGCAGTATATCTGGCCCATGCAAAAGACATATGGGAACCATTAAATTCCAAAAAATCTAAACTTGCAGCTCCATAGTTGTTTTAAATTACAAAAATAACCTCTGAAACATGAGCAAACTTCAGGCAAAGAGACATAAGTTACTCGTTCCTCATCACTGCAGCACAAATTCTAGTTCAATTCTTTTAATCTCGACATTAAATAAAAATAAAAATTTTAGTATTTTGCAGTTCTGAAGCAAATCCAGGAATACTACTGACCAATAAAAGACAACAATAAAAATAAAAAGTATTAACTGTGAAGATTAAAATCTGTCTTCCTCAGTCTAGATACAGCATAACACATTCAACATTTAATAGTCACTTTAGGGCTAATTGAAGGCCTAATGAACACACGAAGAGCATTGCTTATATGTGTATCTTCTTAGGAACAAAGGTATTGGGCAATTTTACATCAATATGGTAGCTCTGAGAATTAAAAAAAAAAGTTGCACTACAAAAATTTGTATTTGCTCTCCAGAATTTTGCAGCACTTCGCTCTGTCCTTCTCCCTTATTTTCAACTCAACAGTAACCAATACATAGCTCTGATGCAAAACCTGAGCCCCAGGCTTGTAACAACTGCTACATGTACAGAAGCTTATGTACAGAAGCTGTATTTCTAATTATCTCATGTATTTAATCAAAAGTACAATAATGTCACTATGAAAGGCACATAAAAGAATTTAAAAATGCTTATACAGAAGAGTAATTTTTTTTAATTAAAAAGAAGTATGAATCAATACAATAGCTGAGTACAATACTGAATGAAGACTACTGCCAGTTACAAAACCACCACGTATGTTAAAGTCATTACTGCAACACTTCATGAAATAGGAAAACACTATTCAATCTTGTCAGTGTGTCCCAGCAGGCACATAGAAACCATGTAACACGATGTCTTCCAAAGCTGAATAGTTTTGCAGATAGAACTAAATATTGAAATTTAGAAGAAAACACTGTTCATAGTGTGACATCATAATTTTCTTGCAATATTCAAATATATAAAGAAGCGTACACAGTAAGAGAATACTGTATGTACTCAATATCCTGTAACAAACTCACAGCAATGAATCCGTGTCGGGAAAGTACATACAGAAAGGCATGAAATTGATTATCTTCTCAACAAGGTAAAAGACACATAAAATCTGATAGGAGTATAAAACACGAGCCTATCAGTAAATGGCACACTAATGATTTTTAGGAGTCAGATGTCACTGATAAAAAGGCATGTACATGCACTTCTGAATTACTACATCGTGGCTACAGTTCTCTGTACTGCCTTGTGTTCATATGTAAAATGCATTTTGCATAGCCTGTGTATGCACTGGTCAAAGAAAATTTTAAGTCTGAATGGGGATTATTAGCACTTTGTACCTTCAAAAACGTTATCACCGCCCAAATTATTAGTACTGATCACTTAAATGGTCTAAAATTGACTATTCCAACAAAAACAAAACAAAAAAAAAAACCCTCAAAAAACCACCAAAAACAAAACAAACAAACAAAAAACCCCCACACACACAAAAAAATCCCCCAAACAAATAGCTATCAAGAGTACCACCAAGTTAGTAAAGAGAAATGCACTTCAAAAGAGGCAAACTTCCAGAGAGGACATCTACATTACACATGACTCAGATAATTACAGTGCAATTGCACACTGCTATACAAGTGGCTTCTTATGAGTGACATTTTGCTTTGAAACTTTAAATTTGTGTCACAAATGGGAAAATTGCACAGATAATTGGAAGCCCAAGTATGCCTATGAGCTGCTTAATGGATGTAGTTTGATGTGATTTTATTTTAGAGCTGGACAAAAACTGTAACATTTTAAGATGTTTCCTAACCTCGTTAAGCATATCTCTGAAAAGCTCTGAACATAAATCCAGGCAAATGCTCTGGCTTGTAAATCCTAACACTTTTTTAAGTGCAAACACTGATACTCCTATGTGCTCAAGCAAAGATGTTTGCAGAGCAGTAAGCCTCCTGATTCAGAAATTCTTTACTGAATATATATGCTTTTCCTTTTTTTATTTAGATTCCTATTCCAAGAACATAGGTAACGGGTAAAAAATATTCTCAATAAACAATAAGCTTCATGGGCTTGTCTTCAGTGGACTTACACATTCTCTTCCAAAAACCAAAGCAATGGCTAATGGCCAACAAGTTCAAACAAGTAGCCACCTTCATCTGAGTTTGCATCAAGAAACGCAACAGCAACAGATATTTTATCTCAGACTTCTATTACAGAGCATTCCTTACTTAAATTTGCATCATGGCAGTGGCTTCAGTATCTACTGAAATAAAGAGCATGGCAAACAAACCACAGTTACATTCACCCTGTTTAGGGATCTTCAAACCAAAAGCATCTCATCTGGCTGCTTAACCTACACAGGTCAAAGCCATCTACAGTGTTCATGTAGATCACCCTTCATTTGTATCTAAACCAGTTGTTATTATATAATACTAGGGAAAAAGTCCCTTCCTTAGCTATAAAAGAACTTGAATTCACCTTGGAATTTGACCTAAGTGCCCCATAAAATAACATCTAGTTCTACCTCAACTGTAAAGGAAAACCAATTTACAGTACTGCCAGAAATCCTAAACATTACTTACTTTCCCACAAACATGTCTCCATACTTCAGTACTCCTCTTCCCATGTCTGCTTTTCTTCCTCAACCATGAAACAAGCTTAACATATCTCTTACCAATTGAAATTAAGTTTGGATTTTTTTTTCTGAATTGTAACTGAAGATTCTCATCACACTGACCTAAATTACTGGGACAATAACACGTTTTGTGGCAAACACAGCCCAAGGCATTTCGTAAATTAAGTGACCTTGCCCAACTTATATCATCATTAACCACTAACTACAATGGTGTGCAAGAATGAAGGAACCTGGCCAGCATCCTCCAATGCTACTCGCTTATCCTAATTTCCACTATTTCTCTTATTTTCTCACTTTTTAGAGACCTCAAAAATATTTCACTGTGAAAAAAGAAATGGTAAATGCTAAAGGCGCAGTAGCTAATCTGCTGAAAATCTAAGAGGTTGACCAGTGATAAGGATGAAATCAGTATTTCCAAAATGCATACAATCACTTCATTTGCATCATTCCTAACTCATTCAAAAACCAGAAAGTTATATAAAACTATATAGGTCGTATTTAAAAGTGGTTTGTGCAAAATAGAGTCAACATAAAAGATAATTAACTGAATTAAAATGCAGCTGATATACACAACAGTGATCTATTTTCAGCTACATATCTCTGCAGTGATCCAATAATCCAAAAAGATCTAATAGAACTAGTACTTATCTTAATAGATGAATCTCACAAGAATCAAGATTCAAGATAACTCAGGGCAGTTTGACTCTCATCAGACAACTATTCACCAAGTGCTGCAATTTTAAGTATCAGTTTGGGGAAAAAAAATGTAATTTTTGGCAAAAGATTAGGTAACAATTAATCCCGGCACTACTAATCAACATGTTAGTGAAATGGCATTTAGCCACAAACCCCATAGATCACCAACACTTTCTATCCAGGTTAACATGGATTTGGTAATAATAATAAAAAACAAACAAACAA
>VYZQ01014526.1:63095-79209 GCA_013400655.1 Mystacornis crossleyi | reverse complement strand
ACACTCGGATGCCATCACAGAAGCCTCCAAGCTGTACCTCTTGTATCTTGGGGCACATGTTACGCTGACCGCCGCTTGGATGGGTGACTTGAGGGGTTGGGTGAGTCAGTGTGTTAGGCTGACCGATTGCTATTAATCGTGACAGTTCACCTTTCTTCTGCACAGACAAGACTTATTTATAAATAACCCACATTACAATGATGTGCGTAGTTCAGTGCTTTCCTAATTTGGCTAAACATTATCAAGTACTGCAAGGTGTGATTCCCCTACCTCGCTGCAGCATATGATAAAAGAGCAGCCACTGAACTGCCCTTCGTTCAGAGACTCCTCTCTACGACTAGACTTGAAGAACCTGAGATGTGAGAAGTTTTAAGCCTTCATTCACTAGCTTTTTCACGTGACCATTTAAAAATCATCCAGCCAACAAATAGAGAACTGGAGGAAAGACATCTCTCTGCAAATCGGTTGTAAAAAATTCATACCTAGCTTCCTTCCTATCTAAATGTTCCTGAAAGAAGTAGCTTGGCTTATACAGATTAAAGAATCCAGGAGGAAACATCATTTGGTGATTGAGATCCAGCTTGATCATTTCAGTGTCACAGAGATTTCCTCCATTTAAATCCACAAGGCAGGCAAAAACAAGGTTGTAGAATGAAATAGCCAAATCATTCTTAATGAACAGTACTTACTGACAAAGGAGGCTGTAAAGAAAATTTAATTCTGAAGGGAAAGGAAATGACTTCTGTTTACAAGCAACCTGTCAACTCCTTTAATGAAAACTTTACATGTTTAATGTGTGCACCAGGTAATTTGAGACATTTTTTAGACTGTTCCAAAGGATAAATTGTTGTAACTAGATCAATGGTTATGTTTTCAGAGTACTCCGAAGAGTCATCCTGAGAGGCTTCAAGATCCTTGGAAGGTAATTTAATGGTGATTCTCCCCAACCCCCGGCCCCAATCTCCACACATTGCAGTCTGTGAATTCACTACACTAGTCTCTCAGCCACAGCCTGTACCAAACATTCACTCCACATTACTTTAGAATATTAATCTAAACATGCCCTCCTACACAAGCAAATTTAAACTCAGTGCTGGTACAATCTAACCATTGACAAGAGACTCCAAAATTCCAGACCATTACTTCTATTACAGTCTGTGTACTCTGGAATTACAAAACCCCCCCAGTTTTCAATCTTCTTAGCTATTCCAGAACACAAGGACAGTTACTGTGGGCAGCAATAAAGAGGCAACTCTAAGCCGTCTGGATGTACGCAGCCACAGGAATAATTAAGTTGATTCATTTTCAGGAAGCAGGATGAGAAAGCAGCTGTCAGAAGATTTAGCAGATATAAGCTCTGATACATTTTATCTCTTCATTTTTCTGCAGAATTTAAAACCCATTGCAAAGAAGTTTGTGTTGCTGCAGTTTTGGCTTCCTTTTCTTTCTTCCTTTCGTTCTTTCTTGTGATTATAATTTTCTAGTATGGACCAAGATATTTTTCAGTCTGCAGAAAAGAGGCTTGAAACAATGCAATGGTTTTGATCAAGCTGAGCAGTCTGTTTCCTTGCAGGATCAGTATCCCGTTCAGCAGTGGCTATCATTTTGCAAAACAAATGAGCACACCTAGCAGATGTGACGATGGTGCTGAGAGATAGGAGATGTGACAGCAGTTCCACACAAGGTGTTTACAAGGTCTATAGCAGGTGTCAGAAAACCTGGTGCTGTAGCAATACATCAATGTGAAATCTTGGTCAGAGCCTCAGGACCCAAATAATTGCCTGCCCTCTGGTGAGGAAAAGAGGGAAGAGAACCTGAAGAGCCTGACCTTGCACTGGATTCCAAGATACAGGTCAAGTAGTAAAGAAAAAAAAGGCTGAAGATTAAGTGATCACAATTGTTTTACATTTCAGAGAACTTGATTTTTCTGCTTTTTATTTTCCCTTGACTAATGAACCCCAGGTGTGGGAAAACAGACTGAAACCACGATTCCTGGGAACTGATGGGTTGAGACTACTCTTAATCCAAGACTATGGAAGAGGAGACTGAGGATTCACTACATTCTTGTACAAAAGATAGAATAAGAGCACCACGGTCATGAGCACGAGACTGGTGAGCACCACGAAACAGAGTGTGAAAGGGAGGCTGAGAAAAAACAAGGAAGGGGTCTGAGGAGTGGCTCCATCTGAAGAAGCTGATGTTAAAAAGTTCAGTTCCCTGCAAGATATTCCCAGCTTATTGTGCTATTGCATGGGAGCACCTTGTAAATCATGTTCAGAAGAAATGGACCACTTATTGCCGAACTCTGTTGTATTACATCCCTGGGCTATTCCACCTCTACAGGGAGAGTCTGTGGCCACAGCTTGACTTGGCATTTTCCAAAAGCTCCCAGAATTCTGTTAACTGCACTGGTTATTTTTCCCTTGGATACACAGATCCTGATGGAGAACCACTGGATACCCAAGGAGGCCTCCAGTTCTCTTCTAACATTACTATTTATTTTCTCAATTAAACCCAGTAACAGTGGCAGAGGCTTTGGCTGGGAGCAAAAAGCATCTTGAACTTAACTGCAAAAAAGACAGATGTCACAAAATTCCACTGAAGGGTAGCACAGCTAAAGGAATGGGTAAGAAGATTTTTACAAGGAATGGGAACAGAGTGGAGCACACAAAGGAAAAACAAAGCAAGCTAGTAGGAAGGGTGTTATAAATATGGAAAAGTGACCAGAGCAGGAACAAAGGTTCCAGTGGGGAGTATCAGCTTGAGGAGGAAGGCATCTGGAGGATGGCTTGCAACAAAATAAATAAAAATGGGGACAAGTCTAAAGAAGAAAAAAAGAGGCTAGACATTGTATTTCAACAGAAAATGAAGCCTAAAGGAAAAGAAGAAATGAGATTTTATTAGAAGCTCAGTTTAAAGGAAATAGGAAAAGAGAGGGTAAAATATGGGGGAAATTATGTATTTCTAAAATTATGGCTCAGGAAGCAGCTGACTGAAAGGAAATCTTCCTTAAGGACTGGCCTGAGGAAGTCGAGGGTAAAATTAATAGTAACAGAAAGGGAAGTGAACAGCAGTCCTTTACAAACTTGAAATGCGAGTGGGTTTAGAATCATCATCAAAATACATGCAAACACTCTCCATAATGTCCTCATTTTGATAAAAGACAGTGTGGAAGAGGTTCACTGTCTTCTTGCAGGACTAAAACCAGATGCCACCCACAAATACCAGGGTTCCATTCAAAACAGTGCTAATCTAAACACATAGGTCAAATACCATTTGCTTGGGTTATATTGGGATGAAACAGGAATGACTGATAGACAGGAAACATCTTCCTCGCATTAAATATTTGCAGAAAACTATTTGCATCAGAAATAAGGAATAAAAATCTTTTCCTGTTTGTGCTTTGTGCCTTGAGGTAGACAAAGCAAGAAAAAAGTGCTGTGTGACAATGCTTCTACCCCAGTAAAATGATGTGTAGAGTTAATATGACTGTTTTTGTAAATATTCTTGTTAGTTAATTGAAGTCTTAGGTCAGACAATATTACATTATTTCCCCCAATGTCTGACAACCTCCTTTGGCAAAATAAAACATGCACAAAATCATTTGTGGGTGGCATTTAATCCAGGGCTTTTCACAGACAAAATGTACTGATCTTCTCAAACAAAATGTTAAGTGAGGGGAGGGGGGAAATGAGGAGATATTTGTATCCTTAGTCATATACCCACGTAATAATTAACATGGCAAATAACACGCTTGTAAATTTTAACAAAAAACAATATGAGAGTTACCCATGATTAAGAACATACATTTGGGTGCTGCTTCCCTTAATTACATTAAATGGCATACAAGCACTAAATGAAAATTAACTTAATATACTGGCAAACTGCTGGTTCTACAGGAGGAAAGGTAGAACAAGATTCTAACAGATAGCTTTTTTCCCCTAGGAAAACAAAAATCAAAGAACTCAAGTTCTAGTTATCAATAATGAATTAAAAAAAGACTCTTTGAATGGGTAGAAAACCAGGAAAAGTGGCAGAATAGACTTTTTTTTAAAAAAAAAGTCCAACAGAAGGGTCTGGAGTCATTGCACAGTACATCTGAGAAACGGATAAATGTTTTTTTACAGTTAAAACAACAAAAAACAACACTTTGCATTACAGCTTCATATCTTCCTATCTCCTTTAGCTGAGACAAAAACAAATAAAGGTGTGTGACCAGCTGCATTGCTGAAAACATCTCCAGGCTCTTTCCCCACCTGAAAGCACAGTGTTGAGGTCCAGCCTGTCTCAGGTGTGAATGGCCACATGGAACTGTGCATGGTGCAAGCCTGCCGCTGTCCCTGCTTGTGTTGTCCCTCTCCTGGTCTCCAGGGACCCTCTGGTCTAATTTCTAGATGGAAGGGAAGCCAGTGCACCAGGTTCATGTCTTTTTAATACCAAGAGAAATGGAGTTCCTTAGTCATCTAAGTGACCAAAAAATACACCAGCTAGCACAAAGCACCAAGCAATACGGGTACAGCTTCTCTACCTTTCAACTTCATACCTCTCCTCCTTGTTAACCTTCTCCCAAACCAAACAGACCTGGAAAATCCATCTACTCTGTCAATGAATTCCACTTGTTTACAGTAACAAATTCAGCAAAATTTCCCCATGTACATTTTTCACAGAGAAGGAGACTTGCCTGTGAAAAATGTTCACCGATTAAACACTCCATATGCAAAAGCCCTGCAATTTTGTCAAGCTTTGCTAATACTTATGTATTCTTAAGTTATACTTGCTGTTCCTTCAGCAAGTCCAAAAGTTGGCTCACCATTCAAACAGTAAAATTTCTTAGTTAGAAGTACCCCCTCACATTTATTCTGTTACTCACATGAACAAAGGAAAAGAAAATTATAAATAGAAGATGGAAGCTTCAGCTTTTGTTTTCTGGACATGGCCTAAGTGACTTTCACCGTTTTATCGCTACCTTTTTATTTTCTTTAATGTTTGTTTATTTGTTTATGTTTTGGGCATTGCATTTTATTAGAAAAGTGAAACTTCCAAAGTTTCTACCTAAGAAAAGCCATGAAAGACTAAAAATGTGGTTTTGGATTCAGTTCTTTGAATTAGAAAGCTAAATTACATATTTAGGCTTTTCTGATGAATGCACAAACCCAGTGTTTGGCATGCTCGTGTTGGACTATTTCATTCAGTTCCATTATTTGCATGCCCTTAGAGTTAAGGTAAATGGCTAGGCTGAGCATCTAGGAATTATGAAAAAGTCAGTTGTTCAGATGTGCCATGCCTCTGAATGAGCCTACATGTTATTTTACATCATAATTTATAGCAAAAGTAAGTTGTAATAATTTTCAGGCAAAGTCTTGTTTTCATATTCATGTCCCTGAAGAAAAGTGAGCTTAAAAACATGCCTACAGAACACCAATCTTTTAGCACATATCATATTAGTAACTGTTTCAAGTGATAATTGCATTGTTATCAGAGATTCCACTCTGTGCCACAATAATAAAAATAGCTGCATGAAATAGCTGAATGATTCACAAAAAAAAAAAAGAATACAAAGCAATGAAGAGGTTAAATCCATTGCAACTTGTGAGATGCTAGCTATAAATACTATTCTGTAAACCTGCTGCTCACAAATTACTGACTTGACAGATCATAATAAGTGCTGTCAGGACTATTACAAACCAAGATCTGCTTGGAACTGCCAAACATACACAAAATGTGTATGTCCAAGAGAAAGGGAAAAAAATGTCTTCATTGCCATTTTAAAATGTTCTGAAATGACTGAGTAATATCTTTGGAAAATTCTGAATTTTTGCTGTCTAGTCCAGTGAGATTTTTGCCCCAGATATTTATATCATTACTGTGCTGGTCATATACATAAGAACAACACACATTATTTTTCCTCCTGAGTTGTGGCACATAACCAAGAATATAAGGAATTCAACCAGACTATTCTTAGAAGAAGAAAAGGCGCAGATGACTTGTTTTGCCATACCTCATTTTAAGAACTGCAGTGAAATGGTTTATGGCTTCAGAAACCTGTATTTTTCATTGCTGCAAAGGAACAATCTTTTCTCCCCACAGATCAAAGGGAAGCTTTTTTTGGGATCTACATGCAGTACTGGAAAATAAACTACTCCCCAGGACAGAGAGCAGTGATTTATGAGACACCTAATACTAACACCTACAATTCAAAAGCATTCAGTCACCTCACTGTGATTACAAAACACATCTGCTAGCCAGGGAAGTTGGGAACGGAACAAACTACTTAGGTTACCCAATGCTTTGGGAACATGATAGAGTTCCACAAGCACAGCGAAAGCCATCCACAGTTGTATGAAATCTTAACTGAAGACATATTAGTAACCATCAGGATTGGTCCCATTTCTCTATCCCCTTCACTACGAGCATGGGAGGCATCTGAAAAAAAAATCACACTTTTTTTCCCCTCCAGTGAATACTATGTCAATACCATATTCTCAGTTTATTTTCTTCCTCCTTTTCCTTTCACTTATATTAAACCAGAGCAAAGGAATTTTTCTCACAAAAGGATTAAAACAAGATTGGCTTCAAGTTTACTTCCCACTATTGATTTGAAACTACCAACGGCATACACAGAAACACACACATCTCCAGAAACACATCGATCCTGCCTAGGAGGCTAAATAACATCTTAAAATAGTGCTATTTCTAGTAACCAACTAGTGAGTTATGGGTGGATAAAGGCTTACAATCTTCCAGTAATGAAAGATCCTTTCTCTGATAACTTGAATGCTATCACTGCACTTTTTTCCACACTGTCACAAATCACTGCACTTCCTTCCATATTGTCATTAATCCACATTTCTAATCAGCCAGCAGACACCTTCTTTCCTACAGTTCTATAATTATTTACTTTACCTTTTTAGGCAGGAGATAAATTTAGAATTAAATGCAAGATATTTGTTTTCCTTTGAAAGGTTAGATTCGAATTCTGTGCACTCCAGACTGCAGCAGTCACAAAAAAAAAAAGGCATCACACTCATTCTGCAGTTTCCCTACTGCCTCATATATGACCACACAAAGGATTTGTTTGGTAAGTTTGCTCAGGACCAGAAAGAAGCCAAATGGGAGACATCATGGTCCAGGGGCACAGGCATGGTGCGTCCAGACACTCATTTCCCATGGTGGTAACAAGGGGTCTAGAACTGAGGTTAAAGATAGGAGGTTAATCCCCTTTTTGATTTTTTGGCTCTATTAAGTAATTAGAGTGCATAATGGCATGTGAGGCAATGACAACAAAAGTTTTACAGAAACTTTCCTACTATTTTATCCTATTGGAAGTATCCTATCTATCCTATTGGAAGGCAGAAAGGGGGAAGAAATTCCTGTAAGGGAAAGATTCGTGGGAATGACGGAACCTGTGTTCCTGTGTATGAACTGTTCACGGAGACAATGTGGTAGAATCAAGGGGAAACCACTGTGTAGAGGTACACCAGGTGGGCGAGGGCTGATATTATCCGAGCTGTAAAGTCAGAGGAAGGAAATATCCAGGGAGGGCAAGGTGATGGCAGCCTAACTTGGAAGCCGTTGTGTGAAACACATCTGGAATAAAATTCGGCCTGATTTTTAGGATAAAGGATGTAAGCATGAATGAAGCTGCCATCAACACAAAGTGTATTTTCTGTAAAACAAGATACATCCAATGTTTAAACACCTGATTCTTTTGGAAAATCCCACACCCTCTGTTGCATCATCAGAAACTCATCAAGTCCAAAGTCTGTTAAGAACAGTCAGCCATCTCTGGCATTTTCTCTAAACAGACCTCCCTTAACACCTGCTTTCCACTGAAAAATTTGGATTGGCCAGTATTTTCTGAGCAATCCCAAGTCTGCCCAGCAGAAGGCACATGACTGCACTGTCACTGCCCCACACAGCCAGTTCAGCAAGAGCAATACTCCTATGCAAACCCACTTCTTGTTTTTATCTTCTACTGTCTGCTACAGGCTAGGATTTCCCTGACCTTCCTGGCTTTTTTTCTTCCTTCTTTTCCCTCTTTTTTGAGTTCAGATGCACTCCCAGGAGCATACTAAGTGAACCCAAATATCACCGCATAAGCCACATGCAGAAACATGCAACCTTCTATTAGAGAGACGGGCTGGGGGAAGCCTCATAAGGATGCTATTATAGTGGGAGAGAGGAAAATAGCAGCTCCCCACGGCAGCTGTGAAGCGGGCGGAGTGCCCAGGGGCCCCCTGGCAAGGGGCAGTGAGTGCAGGACGGCTGGTTTCCATGGAGGAGCGAGCCAGGGAGGCAGGAGAGACGGCTCTCAGGAGGCACTGCTGCTGGCCGCTGGCATGAGGAGGAGAAATACCTCCTGTTATTTCACCTACCATCAACACCCACGTCTTCAGGGGGCTCAGTTCAAATCTACTTACAGCTTCTGCTTCCTCGGTCTCGTCTCCTCTGGGGGAGGACCGTGACTCAGAATACATCGTGCTGTGCCTGGTTTGGTGGGTTGCAGTGATTTAAAGGAACACAAACCGATCGGCCTGAGCTTTAAATAAATAAATAAAACTAGCAAAGCAGCACAAGCCCAAAGATGACTGACTGGTGGCTTTTGGCACCCTCTGTTCTGCACGAAGGCTCTGCAAATGTCTTTTGCACATCATTAATCTTTGCCAAACTAAACATCATCTTAGCAGAGTTGGTGTTGCAACTCGCAGGCCATTACCTACTAAGCAACAAAAGTGATGGCTGCTGGAGAGACAGCCCATTGACAGCAGGGTTCTGCCAACTACCAGTATTTTCCATAGAGGTAAAAATAAGAATCTTCTGTGCTGATCCAGTACTGATCAGCATCACTGTATCTGAGTCCTGCATCAACATTTAGCTGGGGCATACATTTTCTACACACTAGAATATTACTGAATTAAAGTGATAGTTAATCTGACTCCCCACAATGTTCCCTTGCACCATATAAACCATTTTCTCTCGTGATAACAGCATGCACCTGCCTCGTGTCAGGTTTTCTCTGCTGTAGAATGGGTAGAAAAGTATTTATTGCATTCATGGTGAGACTACAAGATCCTTCCAACATCTATAATGCACACGAGATCATTAGATAGAAGAACTTACGTATGTGCAAAGCCCTATTACAGCTTTGTTCCCATTTTTGTCAGAAGGAGATAGGGAGGAAAATGCTTCCTCCTAGAGCTTCTTGGGAAGGCAGTAAACCATACCAGCAGAAATCTTAGCTAAGTAGCATCCTCTTTAAGACAAAAGAGCTCTGAAGTGAAAGAACAGAAGTTTTAAGAACAGGAAATGTCTTGTTGCCACGTACATAAACCCAAGTCCTCAAAGTTGCTGTTTGACACAGCCACCCCCACAACCAGCAGGACAGGATCCAAGATAGGTAAATACTTCCTAATGAAAACAGAATTCTAGTTTTCTTGTAGAGTGTTCCCAGCAAACACTGCTCTTGATATAAGTTCAGGCCTGCACTACAACAAGGATGATTGGTAGGGGATCCTTGAGCTGCTAAGTACAATGCCAAGGTCCTTCCCATCCCGGTGACAGCCACCTGCCCTCCCTGAAGCCATGCTCTTCACGCATCTGCAGCACATGGCTCATAAAACTCACCAATTCTGAGTCTCTGACACCCACATAAAGAACACAAGAGGCAACTAAATGTCTCCCCCAAATATCTGCTGGCATTACTGACAGATAACACAGCATGTTTGGATGCGAGCACTTCCTGATAGTTAAAAATGTTAAAAATGCAAGCCATGGAGTGGAGCTACAACCTCTATTAACAAAGATACAGTGCTTTCTGTTGAGGAAGGTACTGAGGGGAAAACAAGTCAGTGAATTCCCTGATAGCACACTGCCCCCAAAGCTCCTGGGTACTTGGATGTTGGTGGGATCCTGGTCCTGGGTGCCCTGCAGCTGAAGCAGAGTTGGTGGCCAGGGGACGCCAAGGCTGTAGGAAAAACAGCTTGCCCAAATCCAGGCAGCCCTTTTCAACAGGCATGATAGGCTCCACTGGCTGCAAAGGTGAAAGAGGGCTTGAGTGATGATAAGGGAAGTGCTGGCTCTGACAGATTTTGCTCAGGCAGCAATGCAAGCCTAACTTCACCGAGAGAGAAGAGCAGTGTAGTTCCCTGTGGATGTGGAGAGACTTCACCTGGGCACAAGTTCTCAACAAAAAACATCCCTGGTTTACACTGGTTTCCAGTGCTTTCCACTGCCATGGGTTGCCTATCAAAATGAGATAACAAGAAGAGAAATTAGGGGGCCAAACCGACCCTTGGAGTTACTTTAATCAACCTAGTTGAGATCAGGAAACCATTCAGATACCTTAAGATTTATGTTCTTTCTGCTCCCTCCATGAAGTAATACAAAACTTGAGGAGAGAGAAATAGACCAAAGGACTGAAAAGAAATATTTATGTCTGATACAAACATCTGAGAAGTCCCACTGACACTGGACTTAAGAACCTGGCGAATGCTCTGTTCAAAAGTCAGCATTTTCGAAGAGACGGCAGGCAGTGGCCGAAAACCCATCAATCAGCATTTCTATTGTATACAACCCTTTCTAGGTGTATGTGTAGCTCTAGCACACAACAGGCTACAATCTAGATTGCTATTGAAATACTTCTATTCACATGGATAGTTTATTTCATGATCTCAAATTCTTGTTCACAAAAACAGTCCAGTAAATCTATTCTGAAGGGCTTCTGTTATCATGGGCTAGTTTTTAGGGCACTTTATCTAAAGAAGTTGGATACTTCACTGAAAAAAATCCAGATATAAAATTATAATCAACCTCCTCCTCAAAGCACTTTAAAAGAAGCCCTATTTATTCTTGGATTTTTGGAAGACTGCAGCCTACATACTATTTGTCATTTTAATCTTTTTGGCCGATTTGATAATTTTAATCTTTTTTCTTTTCCCGTGTGTGCCTCCAGAACAACGTCTCAAAATAAGGGAAGCCACAAACCAGGAATCATCAGCCAAAGGAGGCATCAGGAATATTTCCTCATTTTAAGACTAGAGCATCTTTGAGAATTGGTAACGAAGTAGTGAAAGAACATCAGATATAGGATGGCCTGGAAAAAAAATTAATAATCCAAATAATCAGCTTCTAATGGGCTTTTATATGCCATTCAGCAGAGAGCTGCCAGTGACAACACTTCCATGTTGCTATTAACACTTCCAATTTGCTATTAATTACAGCAAGTAGCGAAAAGAGGTGAAACTGAACACAAAAACCTGCGTGCAGATAAGAGACTTCCTATGGTAGGATGTGTCTCCAGAGTGGTGGGTGATACCAACCGAACATATCCACAATATACAAACCTGTGAAGTTAAAATGCCCTGCGGTCCCAAAAGATTTGAGCAACAGGGAAGCATTCAGGTGTCTATTCAGACTAGATGAGTATAGGATGACCATCCAAGGACAAGCTGGCAGGAAAGCGGATGTGACTCCTGGGACTGGGGGCAGAGACCACTGAGTATGCAGACTTCTCATCCCACTAAGAAGCTCCGGCTTTCAGCTTCCCTCTATGTTTAGGCATCACTTGCTGCCCCAAGCTGGGACCTGGGTGCTGAGCAGGGAGCACAAATCGCAGCCAAATACAGCTAAGCAAAAGGAAGAAAAAAACCCTATCTCAACAGACAGCTTAAAAACCAACTCCCCGAGCCCAGCAACCAGAGCAGGCTGCACATGGAAGCAGCACCAGCAGCTGAAACTGGCAAGGAGACTCATGTGGGAGTTGTGCTCGCGCTTGCTGAAGGGCTGTGGGCAGGTGGGAGGAACCTCGCTTTGCTTGGGGAAAGGAAGGCGACGAGAAGGAACAGGAGCCCTATTGTGATGTGCCCATGCTGGGGAACATAGAAGATGTAAATTAACATACTTCTCCCTCTACATCCTTCGTGACTGATTTCAGAAGCTTGACGATGGATAGTATTACTGGGCAGGCTCATCTCAGGCTCTGAGGACTTTGCTGAGGAACAGTAATACCGGGGCGTCGTGTCTCTTCAGGGAGCCAATCTGCAAGGGTCGGGGTGCCACAGCCGTAGCATCCCCACCTGCACCTGGATCTTTTACATCTGAATGGGGCAGGCAGCAGCTGAGCCACCAGGAGCTTTCCATACATTTCTTCTCAGCACTGTGACTGTCAGCATACCTAAGGGGGCACCTGACAACCACATCCCCGTCGTGGGGTATAAAACTTAGGATCAACCCCTCTTGCCTCAGCTCTCAGCCTGACCAATCGAACTGGCACTACTCACTGCTTCTCTTGCAGTCCCAACTCCCTCCTCCCACTCCAAGGATTTGAGGTATTCCAGTAAGCACCTCCAGCACCTCTGACAACCCTGCTCTTCCCAGACTACTGTTGTTACTGCAACTGCCTAAAAAATTCCCCCAACAGATTCCCCTACCTAGGAAAAGAGGGAGAAGGATTCTCTGCTGCTCACAAGGATGCTGAAGGGTTGTGGGGTGGAAGGGATGGATGTCAGCTGGAGCAAGAAGACCAGTGCATGCTCCCCATTGCAATGGAGGCTCTGGCTCAAAGGAATGGAAAAGCACCCATGCACTCACAGACAGCAAGTACTTCTTGCAGAGCAGCAGATTATTGGGGCTCAGAGGGTCAACCTCTGCCACTGGGCCAAGGCAGAGCCTTTTAATTACAGGCTCCCACCAGCAGCCCTCCCTTACTAAGGCCAAACTAACAGGAGCTGTTATCTAAAGCTAGGTGTGTTTGCTGAGCCCTTTCACTTGCCATGTCCTCCTATTGCACTATGCTTTCCAGAGATAGTTTGCTTATCTTCGAGCAAGAGCCACACTTGAAACATGGAACACATGCATAATGGTGCTCCTATAATTCTCCTCCCTGGTGTTCTTTTCTCCTTTAATATCAGAAGAGGCAAGCTGTGATTCTGAATGACTGTAGCACAAATTGGTGTGAGAAAGATGTGTAATTTTTTTCCTTCTACACCGTCAGGAATCACATTTTCAAATGCAAACCCCAGTGTTTGATGCTGACATCAGGTGTACAGAACAAATGTGGCTTCAGCACTAAGACCTCTGATGCACATGCTCCCCTGCTGGGGAAGCCCTGTCTAAAAAGGAGGTTTTCCTTGGTATATAGAGCAAATTTCATTCCCAAGAACTGTACAATGTCTTACCAAATGAGCTCAGCAGAGTGTGCTGCAGAATCTTCCTCTTAATTTTACATTTTCTTCACAGAGTAAAGCAAGTTTTAGGCTCCACTGGACAGAAAATAGAATGCTAGACAGGACAGACAGCTCTCAGTTTCAAAGAGTTGATAAACCTGCATATTGAAAGGCATCTCCTTCAGACTTGCTAAATTCACTCACTGAAAGGAGCAGATGTTAAGTTTCCAGTTTCCATCTAATCAAAAGTGAGAAAGGGAGAAAACTTTTCCGCTTCTGAGTTGCTCAGAAATTTGGCCAGCTGAGACAACTTCTCTAAACTTTAGAGTACAATGCAAATGTGTCTGAGTACAGCTGAGAGAGAAATCTGTTCTGAGGAAGCACATTTCTCCCGGTATTTGCAGCTGTACCACACGGAAGCCAAGATGGCACCTGTGTGAGAGGCACAAGAAGAACCAGCTTTGATGGTATCACTTGTCCCTTCCCAATGGATCTCTGTGACTTTATCTATCCATTGCAATTCCACAGGCACTGCAGCAAGCAACTCCCATTTTATTCTACAAGGACAACTGATTAAGCAATATTCCCAGTATCTTTACTGAAACAATAAACAACAGCATTTTATTTCATTTCCACTAGAAAGGAATGAAACCCACAAACAAACAAAATTGGACATCAAGCCATCTCAAGAGAGGCAGAGACTCTGTCTCGGGCTTGTAACTGGTTTCCCAGACAACAGAAGATCAGAGCTTTAAGGTCCCCTCTTACCTCATAGCTCCACAGGCCCAGAAACAAGGAGGTCAAGGACATTGCTGGAGTGAGATTCCTACCTTTAAGGGCTGACAGTGCAATTGTCACCTCGAGTCATGCAGAGTCAAAAGGTGTTAAAATGACAGCATTTTCACCAATGGGAATGTTAAATCATTCTTGTAGCTGTTTTACATCGGTTAAAATTAATCTTTCTTTCCCTATGAGCCCTGGATTTTTGGACTAAAGGTTAATCAGGAAGACTGCCTTTTAGTTGCAGGAATGTATTTTTACACTTCCTAATTCACTGCAGAAATAAGATTTTTATAATACTGCTGACCTTCAAAGAGTGGTATTAAGATTTTATAATCACTCCCATGAGTGGCCTGCATAATTAAACTGTGCCTTCATCTCTCCCGGACAGTGGGGCCATTGCAAGCTTATACAGACCACTTATTTGCTGTACAGCCACTTTTATACCCACAACACACAAAGAGCAGGAGGTAGAATTACGTAGAATATGTGAGAGAAGAAGAGATGAAAGGATTAAGGGCAAAGTGAGTTCAGCTAACTTAGGAGCTGATGGCAAACACAGACTTCCTTATCTACATAAAATACTGGTGTGTCTGTGCTGGTCACCCAGTTCCCACCTTGCTCGTGCCCAGACACCATGCACTATTCTTAAATCTGTTCTTCTTTGCCTCTTGGTGCTTTCTGCTCCTGTTTATGCGTGGTAGCACCAGCAGTGATATAATTTCCCCATTCATTCATGGGTCCCAGCCTAACCTCTTTCAGCACCATTTAGTTCTGCAGGAAAGCAGTCCTTAGGTCAGCCCCAAGGGTCATTCACTCCTTTTGACCTTCTCCCTTGTAATTACCAGGGCTCCATAATAACCTTAGCCATGGTCAAACATCATTATTTGTGAGCATCGTTTACGTTGCCTAGGTTCATCAATATTAAATTGCCATCCTTAGGAAAGCTGGTGGCATTACGTTGGGCACAGAAGGAGGTTTGGGAAATATGGCTGCTCCCAGGAAACTCAGAAAAAAAATCTTCATCAAGACAGTGCCACCAAGCCAACCCTGATTGTTGCAGCAGACAAATTACCTCCTGATTTATTCTGTCCCAACAAATGTCTGCAAGGGCTGCCAGGAAGCAAAAACATTTGTTTAATCAGAGCCTCTGGAAAATTAAACACTTTTGATGCCTGTGATAGGTATCACCTTCCTCCCCCTCTCTTGCTCTGTTCCCCAACCACGGTGCTAGAGATGCTCTCCTCCTCTGCAGCACAGTGAAGAACGGAATACAGATGAACAATTCAGAGCCGATAAATCCATCTTGCTTTACTTATTCTTGCTTCCTCCTCAGCTTTCCTCCCACTGCTGTCCCCTGCCACACAAATACACATACATATAAGTACTGTCTTAGCTAGGTCAGCATGATTTTTTTTCTCCTTTTGTCCCATAACAAATTAACCTCATCAATATCAAGACTCCCACTATGCCTTCTGCACTCTGTCTGCTGCTACATCATCTGGGTTCATACCGGCCTCTTGTGAACTGAACTCGCACTGCAAAGGATGCAAAGGACAGCTATGAATTCTAAAGTATACTCTTGCCCCTTTCTAAACAGCTTTTTCTTTCTAATACATTATGTTCAGATAGGATTAATCAAGGAAGACCTACTCAGGGAAGAGTTAATTAAATGGTTTTTCCCCACGTTCTTTGGCAAGAGACTTGGGGAGTGACAACTGGCTGATTTGGTTGCAGAATACTCCCTGCGTGGTGCTGGTACACAAAACTATCACAGTGAGACTGGTTATGAATTCTGCTTGACTTCTAGCTGAAGTCTAAGTAATTACTTGCTGTTAAAAGATAAATAGTCTTTTGCTCTTCCTCGGGTGTTAAGAAAGTGTTAGCAAAAATAAGTACCCCTTTAAACCCTTCCAGAAAGAACCTGGGTCTGGGCAAAGAGGTTCACAGTACACACACAGATCAGAAAGGAAAGGTTTTTTGCTGCTTTTTCGCTCTTTGAAGTGAGGAAGATGAGATTGATCAGGATTCACAACTTGTTACAGAGCTGCTCACAGCTGCTGATGGGAATAGAGATGCTTTTTTCTGTCAATACAGAACCCATCCTGTGGGTTTTTACAATGTTCATCTGCTGTTTTGCTGTGCCTCTTGTCTTTGCTTTTTTAAAAAAG
>VYZQ01014526.1:15497-49957 GCA_013400655.1 Mystacornis crossleyi | reverse complement strand
AAAGCATCTCTCTGCTATAGCTGTTACAATAACATTGCATCCAACGCAGCTGGCTCCGTATTGTCAATTAACATCTATTAGAAAACACAAACTCATCTACTAAAAAAAAACCCAAAAAGCTCCTCAGAGAAGGTTGCAAGTATCAGGCAGGTGGTTACCCATGTCAACAGTCCACATCACCAGCCACAGAGTTATTAGAATTAGTATCGACTGAAGCTTTGACTGGCTGCTGGGAATACTTTGATGTTTTCTTTGAACACATAACTCTTCCCCCAGGTCAGGTTTAAGAAAAAAGACAGCAGTAACAGTACAGTGGAAATGTCTCAAACTGTACTTCAAATGAGAGAGTAAGGAAATGGTAGCTCACACGTCACTGATGTACAAGGTCACGAGTGTAAAGCAGTGACAACTGGCATCACTTTGCATTATGCTCTTACAGGATGCCCTCTCCCTCCACCCCAAGCAGACACAAATCGGTATTTTATTCCTCTGTCAAATCTCTGACATGAGAAATGATATTTCAAAACAGAGAATGGACTCTGTTTTCAGAGACAGCCTGAAATTAGGTATTTATAGTAAAACAACATATTTATATAACGAGAGAGAAAAATCTAACAAAAAACTTGAAATGTATTCAGCACTGGAACCTTTCGCACATCATATTCAGCTCAGTTGGTAGTTTGCATACCTCATCACATGCATCGAGCTGCCAAAGATAAAGAATTCAGCATCTAAACTCACAAAGCTCTGGAAAAGCTGGTGGCAGTGGGGGTAGGACATGGGTACCTCAGTGTCAGTGTGAGTTGTGTGGGGCTCAGCTACAACCACACTGCGCAACAGCCACACACACACGCATGCACAGGCGCAAAACAAGCTTGTTGACCTAGAATCATAAAATCTCCCCAGTTGAAAAGGACCCTCAAAGATCATCGAGTCCAGCTCCTGGCCTTGCACAGGACAGGCCCAAAAGTCACCCCATGTGCCTGAGAACGTTGTCCAAACACTTCTTGATCTGTACTTGTATTTGTCAATTAGTTGACCTACAAGTCAGAAGGCAAGATACTCTCCGTCTATTACGTCAGCATACCAAGGCTGAATTTTAGTATGGGGAAAGAACAGCTTTGGATGGAACATGTAACTTTTTCTACAAGATACACATGAGATACCTTACTCCATACTTTAAAACGCTTTACAAAAATAAAGGCAGTAGATATGCAGACTTTCTAGAAATGGTTGGCATCTAGGTCCTTCAGCCCAGCAACACGCTGTAACTCTGACAGAAGTCTCTTCTTGACAATTTCTTATGCCCTACTACTTATAAATTACCCAGTCTGCATAGAGCTATTATGTTTGTACTTTGTGCAATAGTTAAAGTAATGCCAATTATATAAAAAAATTCCATGGTCTGTTTCACAGCCCTGTTTTTTCACATTCTCCTTTAAAAGATTCTTGGTCTATCTTGAGAAAAATCCCTTCTTATTTGGCAACTCTCATTTTTTTCGAAAATCAAGACAATCATGTCAAGCCTGAAATTTATGTAAGCACGTAACTCTTGATTTATACTTTTCGTTGACTGAATTGTCTTTTCCTGTAATCACTGAAAACTCAGGCAGAAACAGGACTAATGAACAGACCTAGGCCTCCATCCAGGCAAGCACTCAAAGGCACCACTAACTCAAAGGCACCAGTCAGGAACTCTGCTGAAAATCGTGAGCCAGCTCTCTTGCTCTGGACTTCATAGTCAGCTCGTGGGAACTGAAACACAGCTTGCGCCACCCAAAGTACACAAAATCCCCAAATATTTAAAAAAAAACCCCCAACATAACCATCTATTTCAATTGGTCTGGATACCTACTAAGTTTTTTGCCATTTTAGTTATGTAGTTGTAACTATATACTCTTTAAGGTCCCTTCCTAAAACTATTCCGTGATTCTGTCCAAGTGTAAAAAAATCAAAACAAAACAAAAAAAACCCCAAACCTGAACAACCACAGAACCAAACAAATCAAACAAAAAACTCCAAAGCTACCAAATGGGACAAAATGACAACCAAAAGCTGCACCCAGTAATTCTGTGCAAAATCCCTGATGCAGATGTAGCACAGAGGCACTTTCACTGCCTGGGTTGATTGTGTAACTATACAGAAATTACACAGAAAACCAGCAGAAAAATGCCCTCAAATGGCGTACACAGTATCTGCCCCAGGAGATGCGCAGTTCTGCTACTGATGAGTCCGTGGAGCAAATCTGCACCACAGGCAAACATTTTTATGGAACTGAGGTTATGAAGTCTTTCTAAGCTGTTCCTTTAAAAAGCAATTCTAGATATTGTGCCTGCAAATCAACATTTTTGTTAATGAGACAGTGGTTGCACTGGTTGGCTCTACTGTCTGAAAATCATAATCCTGAGATTTAGACTGCACTCAAATGGGTCATACAAACCCAAAACCTAATCATGACAATTTTAAGCGTTTGCCTATTTGGCTGGTATTTATTTATAGGTCACCTCCAGCTGCTCAGGATTTTTGGCAGAACCACCATTTGCATGTAAGGCCAGTTCTACTCCTAGCACCAGTTCTACTCCTCAGTTCTAACCTCAGCCTGTTACCACTCATCATGTACAAACTCTACACTGTGTCCTCATAAGCTTTTCCTGCCCTTCAAGCTCCCACTGGTCTCTCTATAAACCACTTCCGTGAGCTCTCTTAAGTTACCTGATACAGACTAAGACAGGTTCTTGATGGTGTTTCAAATACATATACACAGCATTCTTTATTGTTAGTCTTCGCTCTTGTTCATTTACTCTTCGTTGTTTCGGCAGGTTTTTCTTTCAAATCATTTCTTTTGGGCTCTTAATCTTCATCTCCACTTGCCAAAGAAAAATGGTGAACAAGGCACGCAGCTCTCAGCAGGAGCAGCAGCAACACTCAGAACGAGAAGAACAGCAAAACTGACAGCTGTGCTTTTCTGCACTGAGCACAGTGGGTAAATCAATACCCCGGCAGCCCTGCTGCCATCTGTGGAGTTTCTGGAGCAGACTGGTTATTTATAGAAACTTGTTTGCACAAAGCCAATATTTACCTGTCGGGGCTGTCAAAATTTGCCATCCATCTTTCCTGTTACCCTGCTGTTTTTCATGTCAATAGTGGAATTTTCCAAAAGAAAATACTATAATGTTTCTCCTCATCATAAACGTTTCCCTCCTGCAAGGGTTGGTTGTGTTAATTGTTGCAGCAGGAATGCATCTGGTTTCCATGGGGCCTTGGGGATCCTCCAGAATGCAGGAAAACTATAGGGATGTCAAACCTAAAGAGCCTATTTTTCTGTCTTGTTCCAGCAGCAGCAGCATGGCATTTCCCTGCCAAGGCCAAGCTGCGATTTAATGTTACAGAAAAACAGTCATTCCCACTCTGCTAACCGAAAAGGTTTTCTTTTGGAATGTTTGGCTGCTGCTGTTACTGTTGTAACGATAACCATTATTTTCAGGCAGGCAAGTAGTTTTAATGTGAAATTTCAGTTTATTTGCCTTTAAAAGTGAACTCAAATTCTAAGCCAAGAATGAAATGCATGGGTGATCTCAATCCTGACTCCTTGCAGACTGACATTTACATCACCAACCTACAGGCATGTCCGAAGGGGACAAGAAGGAGGAACAGACTTCTGGTTTCTGTCCCAGTTTCTTCAGGTCAGAGACTGGGCTGCACTACCAGGGCAGTGCGAGGTACTGGGGATGGCTTCTGCCAGTACCTTTGGGTGGCTATTCAAAGGCTGTCACTAACTAGGACTGGCCTCACAGAGCTTTCAATCGTCAATTTTCTGAAAATAAGAGTTCTTTGTAATTAAAGTCCTGTTGAAAATTGCAAACTCAGCATCATAAATCTGTATCATTTTCCATTTCAATGAAAGAATGTATTTGCTGCCGTAAATCACCCAGAGGCTCAGGGTGCAAAGCCAGCTTCTAGGAGCACCTGGGCCTTAGCCCTAAGTGAGAAGCCAGCACCCAATGGGTCAGCAACTGGCCACATCACTGGCCAGCAATCTCTGCATCCTTGCAGGACAGGGCTGGAGAAAGCAGGGCAGGACTTAAGGCAGAGCAGGGCTTAAAGTAGGACCAGTAGAAGCATTCTTCAATAAGTGGTTCAGAGAATTAAGGATTAAATTATTCTGTCAGATGAGGAATGGATTCTGTGATCTGTACAGCAAATAGCAGTGGAAATAGGACAATGCCTAAATACAAGCCATTCTGGAAGCCATCTGAAAGATATGGGGAACAGGTAAATAAGGACACTGAAGAGAAGCAGAAAATCTTTTAGATTTGCTTTTGTTTGTTTTAATATTAATTACTGAGCCCTATGACTTAAACAGCTTCCTAGCCTTTGGCTAAGAAACAGCGTAGAGCCAGAAAATGGAACAGGGAAATTTCTCATTCTTGTTTTCTCCACTGAGACTCACAAAAAGGTTCCTCTTTTATATAATGTGGTTTCAGATGGTTTTTGAATATTATTTAAAGAGCATGTCAAAGCCACAACAAAGTAATTCTTCCTCTTAGATAAGGTCCACGAACTCCCTCCAGGGTAAGTATTAGAGAGCCTGCAGGAAAACTGCTTGTTAGACAAATGGAGCCACAGATGTGACTTTCATCTGGTGTACAAAGCAAGGATGTTACATACAAGGCAGAGATACCCAATTATGAAAAGTACTATTTTTAACACGGACTTTCCTCCAAAACAAAAGTCTCCTAGAATTTTCTCGTTTTTGAAGGAGTGAGAATTTTCTAGTCTTGTCTCCTGCACTAGCAATTAACATCCAATTTTTTGAGAGCTGATAATTCTCAGGATCTCACAAATTCAAATTTGTCACTGGTGACAAATGCTTTTGTCATATATGCACTATATCTACAACTGCATAATTTTTTTCCTTAACATATACATCTGAAGCATACTACAGAACCTCCAGGGCTCAGAGTTCTCCTGCACTCAGATTTATCCATAGCCAGAACACGGTACTTTTCACTGCACTTCATTATTAACCAAGTTTTATATTTGCAATAGCAAGGCTTCTGTTGTGCTTTCCCAGACATAGTCTAGAGACCACTGTGCTGTTGCTCCATGTTGATTAGATAAATGTTTGTCCTGTCCTACCAGAAAGCAAACAGTGCCCCTATCCCAAGTCTTTGCTGATGAAGCCATGCCTCTTTTGTTAAGTTTTGACACGTCTCACAGCAATAAGAACACTCCATCAAAAGAAGAGAAACCTCATGAAAATTGCAGTGGGAAAGCAGTGGCTGAATCTAAGTACTACACTGGAGCTCAACATGTTCACGAATACCCAGAAATTCTCCTTAACTACAGATAGCACAGAATTACCAATTTGCACCATTTGACTGAAGGTTAGTTAAAAACTTGACAAGGACCACAGTCTGAAGGTTCATTTCTCATTTTAAATACCAAAAACCAACTGAAAGGTGGCCATCCCTTTAATTTATGCACTGTACTGACATTTAGGTTGCATATATATAATTGCTGACTGCCACAAGTGCCTTTGTATGACCTTGAACACATAATTTAATCCTTCCACGTGTTTATTCTCCTTTGTCTTACTCCCCAGCGCTCAAGACTGGCAACGACCACATCTAAGAGAATAAACAGAGGAAACTAATGCTACAGGTAGTGTTAGTATCTCTCATGCACATATTTCTCCCACTCAGGGCTTAAACCACTTCCACTTTGGGAGTTACAAGATCCAAGAGGGCAACTGAATATGCTGGATACTTTTGCTTTCCCCTGAATTACCTAAAGACTTAATCTAAGAAATGTAATTTTCAGATACTAATTTGTTTAAGAAATGAAATCCTGAGATAAGCAATCACCTTGATTTATACTATGGCACATTATGCAGGCACTTGGTTCCCCAAAAGGATCTACATGGCTTAAAGGACATTGGGAAATGTTGTGTCCTGAAGCATGCAACAAGACAGATGGAATAGAAGTTTAATGGTGTCCTCTGCTCTAATGTCTATTACTGAATTCCAGGAATGGGACCAGGATGACCCAAGTGATCCTTTTCAGGTCAGTGTTCATTAGTCTTTCCCATGTGAGTCTGATTTAAAAGAAAAAAAGGAAAAAAGCTGATTTCAGCCCTCAGCATACTTGTGTGATTAGTGTAATGAGGAAGAGACCATTTTACAAAGCAGTTCATGGATTCTTTCTCTCTTTTAAATTTTGGAATGCAGCTGGTTTCAAACTCCCAGCTGGCAAAGAGGGGACTTCTCACTCTAAGTACTCTGCTTGATCCAGGGACTTCTCAATCAGACACAGATGAAGTAGTGACATGATTATAGGCCTTGGTCAAGTGTTGCAACGCACGATGATTTACACTAATCAGCATTCTCTAGAATCAGTGCAAAACAAATCCAACACAACTACAGACCCTGAAAGAAGTCCTAGCCACCACTCTTTCTTTTGTCTGAAGATACCATCTTGACAGATGTTAGGCAAATAATCAAACATTTACATGTAGCACACAACACAGCCTGGCCATCAGAAACATCACTGGCATCTGTTAAACACCGTCTGTAAATTCCCTCTTGGTGTTCACAGGTTGGTTTTGACCATAAGGAAAACTTAACATTTCTCAAATTTCAGTGCAGTGGTGCTCTCTATACCTCTAGAGATTTCCAAGTTGTCAGAAGCCATCCACTGTTATCCATGACAAAAACCCCCTGTCTCTGCTCTACTGAATACTGAAATGAAATGCTTATGCTAAGACAGACGTGCAAGTCTCCTGATTTGTGAAGGAAAAAACTAACATACATGGGCTTTTTAAAATCCAGCTTAAGCAGCAATTTACAGACAATTTAGAGGGCTAAAGAAGAAAAAGGGGATGGGAGAGGTGGATTTAGCTAGCTCCACCTAGCTTTCGTGGCACTGTGGCATAGAAACCAGATGCTTTCTTGCTGTGATCTCATGATGGCAACTTCTCTTTCTCTCTCAAGTCTATTTTGATGCCTCAGAGCAAAGTATGAGCCCCCATTTGGCCACTATGTTTTATCTGCACACTGGCATACAGAAAGAAGAATGTGAGAAAACAATGTAAGAGAACTAGAAAAGTGTGAAAGAGAGAGAGAGAGAGAAAGAGAGAGAGAGAATTAACTGCAGTCAAAATTCTCAGAATAATGGGGTGACTTTGGACCAGATTTCAGTGTCTCTTCCACTGGATAAAAAGCCAGGTTTTGGACCCCAAATTGGTGCTATTCATAAACACTGATGTATTTAAAGAGAAAAGCATCTGTTTTGAAACCTTTTAAAAATATAATACATAGGAACTAGAACAGGCATTTCAGTCTGCTTACCCTGCATCAAATTTCAGATGATCACATGGTTTTATGCCTGGCATTCACCTACAGCATAAAAGGCTCTGCCTTACAGGCCAAATGTGAACCATGCCTATGGCTCCAAAAAGGAATCCAAACTGCTCCTCACATCATAAACCATGCCCACGCCAGTTCTATCGGAATGTGAGCCTTTTTGCTCACAAACATGATCAGGGTCATTAAGATCCCCTCATTAGCAGAGTTTTCTACTGTCTCTGCATCGGCATGGATGGGCTGAGAGAGGGCAGACGCTGGAACCTCCCTTATTCTGCACAGGAGAGCACATAAGCCTGGAGAATGAAGAAGATGTTTTTAATTAATCCAACATAAATAAAACTGCCTGAAAACATAGTGAGGGAAAGAGGCTCAGCCTTCTGTAGGTCAAACCCAAAGGCTACATTTGTACCCTGGGACAACTTCATTATCCTCAGCTCAGCTGCACAAGGGATTAATTTAACCTTTAGAAAAGGGTCAAGAGAAACTGGGAGAGAAACAGAATAACCCATTAAAAAGAGCTATAAGAATGCATGTTGATAGAGTTTAGTTCAAATTCCTCTTATAGCTGCTGTTTTTAGTGCAAGCAGGTACAAAGAGTAACATCACCATTTCTATTCTGCTCCATCTGCTGTTGCCAGAGCCCTTCCTTCTATTATATATTCTCAAATGCCTTTTAATTTAAATCATTTATATTCTCAAACCCCTATGATCTGGTGAAGTACTGAGGCTTGTTCACCTGTCTACTTGAATTTTTTAATTTTGCTTCCTTTTAACTACTTCTTAAAATGTATCTGTAAGCCAGAGAACAATTATTTTTTAAATGAAGCTAATTGTTTCAGTTGTGGGCTGCAAGCAGTGTTCCTATTCCAGAAGGAGAACACTGTCAGATTCTAAATGTGACTGTGTACCTTAGGTGTAAAATTGTGCAGCAGCTCATAATTGTATGGGCTGCCACTACCAAGCTAGAAAAAGAAAAAAAGAGGTGGAGAGACAAAGCATTAACAGCAGAAACATCCTAGGACTCAGCACTTTTTAAGATCAGGGATGTATTTTTGGTAGCTATTTATATTTCCAATCTTTTCTTCCTTTAAGATGATTGGATTTTGGTCAGCATGGTGAAGATGCCACATTGTCTTTTACTTGTTTTGAAGAACATCAAATGTAAATGTAAATGAGCATCCCAATGTAAATGGAAGCACTGGAAAATGTAAATGATACAGAAGTTACTCAAATACTTTTTCCAATCCCAGCACTTGTAGAAACAAGGTGGAAAATACCTCTGTAATAGATACCTAACTGAAGGTGACCTACCTATGGCCTCTTCTCTCTTCTTCCCCCTCCCTCCTTTTCTTGAGGGTTCCGCATTCCTTCCACCCCAATAAGCCACCTTGCACACCTTCCCATCACACAGCAGGCCTGCATCTTGCTCTGAGAAAGGAGATATGCACAGAAGGAGGAGACATTGGCTCTGGTCGTGGTGGGGGACACCCCAGCCATGTAACAGCGAAGCAGCCCATGACCTGCAACTTTCATTTGACCCAACAATGCTCAACAAACAACTGGCATCACCGGTCTAGTTTAAACCTTGACAGTGTCCAGCTACGGACTATCATTTATTTTCACTTTATATAGTATGCTTACCCAAATTTTAGCTCTTTCAGACCCAAATTTGGCTCAAACAGTGGTAAAATTGAGTTCTGAAGAAGGACAGCCCTCATTTGGACGTAGAGAGCCAGAAATAAGTTGACAGAACACAAGACACAGTTTCAGGGTTAGCACACAGCACTGGTTACTCCTGCTTCTCTAGAAAACCACTTATGTTAAAGGAAATCTCACGTCTCCTTTAAGAAACCAGAATTGTGGTATTTTAACTACAAAAGCGTCCTTGGCTAATAAAATGGGTTTACATCTGTAAACTTTATAGCAGCTTGTTTGCAGGGAAATCTTAACCCTGAGGGCTCAAGCCTATTTTTGCTTGCTCTGAACCACAGCACTGAATCTTCTGTACACTGTATACCTGCAATATCCTGTTAAGTCAGGACAGTGCTACTGCTCATAGGTGACAGAGGCAGAAAGCCAGGGACCAAGAGGGAGGTTCCCTTGCTTGGTTCACGGTGGTCCAACAACTCTGTGGTGGATGGAAGGACTGAAGCAGACTGTGTCAGTTTGATGTAGTCATCAACCATGCCATGAGACAGGACTGTCTCCTTTCCTACTTCTCAGATATAGGACGCCTGCCAAATACAAATAGTATTTTTTTGCTCAAGGTTGGTCTTAGTGTTTCCACTCTGATATGACATGAATGTTCTCTCCTCCCGTCACAACACACACTGCTAGCTTCAACAAATCTTGGCTTACTGTTCAGGCTTTCCCCACTGTTCACTCTTCTTTGCCCTCAGAGGCTGCAAGGACCTGCACCCTGCTTTCCTCCCTTGGATTTTGCCAAGTTCTTTCTGGCTATTATTCTGCTCTGGTAAAACTCAGAGCAACTTTAATATATTTTTCCAGAGCTTTAGAGACAAGTCCCTTTCTTTCCTAGTTTTAAGTAAGTCTACTAAAGATATCCAGACGAGATGTATCAAATTGGCCTGTATGTAGTAGGAAACTTGCAAGCTAGTGTCATGTGCATCTGCAGATTGTTCCCGCGATATGCTTGGAGTGTAGCTTCTAAGCGATCAATCTGGCCAACAGAGAATTTATTATGCCTCTCCAGTTACAAGTTGAAGCAAATCTGAGTGCCCCCTGATGTCAGTGGAAAGCTACGAGAGGGCATCTATAAACATCTTCAGCCCGACTCCTGATACTTGCTCAGCTGCAAACTGGACCACTGGCTTTACAGCATCATCCTGTTACTTTTGCTTCTAAAGTCCTTTATCTTACGATTTTTATTCTAAAATAAACTAGAAAGGAATGTAAAGTGCTACGATTTTGTATTTTAAAAGAGATCCACCTAATTCTGAAGGCTTGTTAGCAGCTTCTGGACGAGGAAGGGGTTGCAGAGCAATATGCCTGAGAATTGTCTCCCATTCTTGTTCTCCCTAATAGCAATCTAGAACATTTAGAGTAGGATATCTGCACTGGAGGTGTCGTAGTCAGATCATGCTGATATTTGTATGAAATTTTTGGTGGTTACCATGAGGTGTTCTCTCCTATTTACCCTGTGGCAAGACAAGCCATATTAAAGCAAAGCACTGGGGGAGACAGTGGACTGCCAGATCACTGAGCAAAAGTGAACAGCCCGAGCAGGAAAGCTCTTTTTCATGATGCTAACTGAAGTTTTGCCAGAGGTGAGATTTCTAAGCAGGGGTGATTTTCATCATCACTGAAGTAAGGCCACCTCAAAAGACCCAAATAAAAGAATGACATCTAAGCATTACACTGCAACCAACTAATAGACCAGCCTAACTCTTTTAGAAGAAAATTCAACAAAATCTAACCACCTGCTAGGTTAAGCCAGTTTCTGTTGAAAGACCACTAACTCCAGTGTGGCTGAGAGAGAGAGGAACACAACTGACTGCAGGGATTATCATCTTTAGAAATTGGTGGTTAAGGATCCTGAAATACCACAGGATTAAGAGCAGAGCAGATAGAATCTCAGGTGATCAAATGCTGCTGTCAAACACACATAGTTTAATCTTCCTTTCTATCAAACTCAAAACTATGCCTAAAATAGGGGAAATCTGCTCTTCTTCTTTCTTTTCAAACTCATACTTCTTTATGGTATTTTCAGAACTCTTTCTCAAGACTGATAACAGTAGGAAAATAACTTGATTAGTAGGTAATATCTTTATGTTGTTTTACAGCCTTGTTTCACTTAAACGTTTGCCAGTATGGCATATATATTAAACTACTTTTTTTGGAGATGCCTTTAAAATCTGCCTAGAATCACATGAAAAATTAAAATTACCTGGAAACACACAGATCTGCATCTTCTGTAAAAACTTACATTTCCAGTGAAGATCCTGTGAGTTGCATTAGTAAAAAGTCTTGTAGGACTACAGAGCAAACTAAAAGGTGATGTATGCCCAGATTATTTATAACATCTATACACACAGAGACAACCATTTTTCTTCTTGCATCAGTAATGGCAAGCATCCTAGTTATCTCCTCCTACTACATAAATCTGGATTTCCCATTAATTTCTAATTGGACACATGCATACTAATGTCTTATTGAAAAAACCCTCCCGTCTGCAAGACCAAGGGACTCAGCTTTCCTAAGAAACCTCTTACACTTTTCAAAGTAGCTCAAATCATGTTTGAATAGCACTTGCATATTGGAATAATACCACTCAAGTCCATATAATGGCTCCTGTGACTAATTCTGCTTAGCACAACAGAGAACTACAACATTTGTTATTAAGCAACCCATTCTTAGACATAAATTAAATGCGCTTTCGTTAATTATCTCCTCTCTTTCTCATGTACACGGGAAAAATCAAAGAAACAGAGAACTAAGTTGTAAAAACTGTAAATAAGACCTTTCTTTATGAATATATACAGTAACTAAGCAGTATCCTTTCTGGAAATTACATCAAGACTTGTGCTAGTACACTGCAGAGTTAAAATAAATATAAAACCTTATAGCCAGAATTGAAGAACTAAGCCTTCACAGCAGGGCTTGATTGTCAGCCTATCGTGATCTAAAACACACATGTCTACTTCTGCTGAGTCAATGTAGTTTTAAAAATAATGGATCCTTTTTTTAGAAAAAAATGTTCCGTATGCCTTCAGGGCTGTTAAGGTTAGCATGGACTATTTATAGGCATCAATGAAAAGGAGGAAATCTTACTTTGCTCTTCTACTGTTTGCTGCTGGTAAGAGTAGCTTGCAGGTTTTCTGGAAAATATCTGTCATCTCTTGACAAAACTGGAATTATCAACAGGGGACAATTGCATGGCAGCAAGATAAATCAGTGATATTACAGAATGACTTGGAAGGATGAAACAATTTGATTGACTGTGCTGCTGGACTGTAGCAGCCAACTTGGCTACAAGTATGTGCTTTCTCTTCCTTTCTCCCTGCATCCGGAGAGCAAAGCAAGTAACAAGCTGTTATCCCTGGTGGAACATTCTTTTTTGTATATCAGTAATCAAAATTGTTACTTGTTTTGCAACTGACTCACACAGAGCTCTCTGACACCTCTCATTTTCTCTAGGAGGAGATGCCTTTGGACTGACTTCATGGTACAATTTGACCACTTCAGCCTAGGAGGAATTTGACCCCTTAGTTCTGGGGACCAGCCTAAAACTGATGGGAGTTGTAGCACTTGTTTCAGCATGGCCAAGGTTTTGCCTTCTGGACTGGTGCTCCTTTTAAGTAGCTCCTGAGTTTGCACCCTGACCATGATGTTCATATAATGCTGAGGTGACCAGAATCGTGAAGCAGGACCACTGTGCTCTGCCCCCAAAGTGCCCCACAACCTGCCGGGTTCAACTTTTACGGGTGCTCTGTGGCACTGGCGACACGCAAATGCTCCAAATGGGCTGTGGCATTGGAGATGCACAATACCCTTGCTAGGTTAAATGGTTTGTGAGAAGTAATGATGAGAACACCAGATCAAGGGCATGATCTGAAAGGATCTGGATTCAGGCCCAGGTGTCTGCAGGAGATCATGACGAAATGTGCACATTTCTTTACAATTCCAAGAACCACGCAGTGAGATTATCTGCTGCAAACTGCAATAACCTCTGGGGTTTTGGTGCAATAAAACCTTTAAATCATAGTTCAGGCAAACTTCTGGAACAATCAGCAACTGAGCTCTGGTGTTTAAGTTTAAAATCATAGAATTAGCTGTGGGGCTTTCCTATACTTTTCACATTACAAATCTGTCATTCGTCTCTCTGACTGAAAAACTCCCAAATTTCACACAATTACTAGTACTCGATAACAGTTAACAACATTAGAAAGGTGTCTCTTTTATTCTTTGTTGAAAGCTGACAGAAAGTCCTTTATAAACCAAAAAATATGACACAATCCAGCAATTGTTTATCTTACCAGGTCAATGACAAATGATAATGGTCAGAACTGTATGCCTGAAACACTTGATATTTACTCCACCAAAGACATTCTTAGTCAGAAGTTTCTTGCTTATACCTTAAATATGTAATACAAATTCAAAGCCTTCAAATTCACTGGGCTAGAACCTTTAGCAATGAAAATTTTTATTGGGATAGGTGCACAGTTCATTCTGGAGTAGGTGCCCATGACTTTAGAATGATGGAAATCCTGCATGCAGAGGTGAAATGATACATAATTTCATACATGAAAAAGCAGAATTTATTTTAAGACTCACCTGTACCTTTTCAGTACCATTAGAAATGAGCATAATTCCACTTGCCATTGAAAATGGAACTTATGACATTCTAAGCATAATGGCAAAACACTGTGTTGCTGTTTGAGATAGGGTGATAATTTGAATAGGGTATTTTAAAAGGTAAGTTGGGAAGTGAGAACAAAGGAATTTATTTGTGAAACTGCTGTGAATAGACTTTCTACTCTTCTATTAAATATTTAACTGGGTTATAGTAGCATTTAAAGGCAGACAAATTCAAGACTAACTATTAACATATAAATATAACCCAGCTCCTCACTGCAGTTACAAAGCATCAGAGGTGTTCTGAACTCAAGCCTTTTCTTATTTACTCTATGCACCAAAGCAACTGGTGGTGTAAAAGTGAGAGGTTTCACGCATATTCTGTATCTCTTTGCAGCTGTAGCTATTCCTAAGCATGACCCTCAGAGCTTGAACAGACAACAAAGACTCTCACATCACGGAGGCTCCTCTTTCTGAAAGCTGAGAGGAGCTTCTGTTGGCCAAGTGGCTTAATTCCAGCCTCCAAAAGGTGAGTATGGGGAGGGAGAGAGGAGAAGGTCCCTTGTGAGGGCACAGCGAAGATCAGGAGGGAAGCCTGGTTGACCTACAGTCCTTCCCTTCCCTGTGGCTAGGGCCACAGATGCATTTTAACGCCTTGTGTTGAACACAGGAACTATGAAGAAGTTTTCTTGCAGGACAAGGATCTTCCATACACAACGCTCGTCAGCTGAATTATCTGATGTAGAGGTGATAACCTTGTGGTGCTGCCAAAAACTGGGACACGCATCCCTTGTAGGGCATTCAAAGCTTTAGCTCCAGCACGTTCCAGCACATCCCAGCTGGCTCAAAGCCAGGGGCTCTGCTATGGCTGGTTGTGCTGAGGCAAGGGAGCAACGCAGCAAAATGCACACCTTGACCCTGCTGTGCCTTTCGCTGATGATCCATCCACACGGAGGAAGGATAAGCTCTGCAAAGCCTCCCTGGTACTTTCACGCAGGACAGCAAGAAATACGAGCACACAAACAGAGCTGCATTTCTCAATCTGCAGATACTGAACTCTCCAGTCCTTCAGGGAGTATCTACCATGGCTGGGATAAAGCTATGACAACTTATACCTTTGCCAGAAAAATGGTGGAAAGACACCACACCTTGATGAGGGGCTGCAAATGTAGAATAACACTATCCTTTGCAGCGGCTTCTGTTAGGCACCAGGCAGAAACCCCAGTCTAAAGTTAGAACCTTATTAACTTTCATGGCAAAGCACATACAGAGCTATATTTGCAGGGATCTAGAAAATCTATTTTTGTTATGTTTTCAAGTCTGTTTAATTAACTTGGTGAAGCTAACAAATAAAGAAACGTTCTGCAGCTATCCTGAAAGTTTTCCCTTCACTTCCAAGATCCGTGGGTTCATGTCTTTCAGAAATGTGAACTCATTCAAATCTTGTCACAATTTCCCCCACTTTTTTTATATATCCATTTCTTTCTCACGGGTGTCAGAATACAATGACAGCTTTGATCTTACTGGAGATAACTGTATGTGGGTAGATTCTTCTTCTTGAAATGCAGACTGGGAGTGGATCCAGAGGTCAAGCCAGAAGGTTACATATATTTGAAAACCTCACTTAAAGAAAATCCCTTTGTGTGGCTTCTAATATGACTCTGGATGTGAGTCTTGAAACACCTAACTGTGAATGCTGTTCTCTGTATCATGATGTTCCAAGTCTTAAGAAAATTGAAGTTCAAAGAGAAGGGAAGACTAAGAGTTTGGTTTGTAGCTACGGAACAAGTACTTTCTTTGCCACATCAAAAGCTCTGATAAAAGCAGTCCAGTGATTCAGGATAAGAGCGTATTATTTGATGTATTAATTTGACAGTGGGCTAGCATTAGTAAGAACATCTCCTTTTTCACCCCATTACAAGATTGCTTTTGTGCATTACAGAGAAGTTTAAAATGCCTAAGATAGAGCTAATCAAAGTTCTAGTTTAGATGAAGGTCATGCATGTCCTCTGAGGTCTGATTGTCACATGCTTTTTTGAAACCACTGAATTTCTAAGTAGCAAAACCTGCTACAATTTTGTGAAATCCACAAAAAATGGATCTGTGCTCTGCAGACTTTCGAAGATGCTGAAGGTTTATTGCAAAATGTATGGATTCTGCAAGTTACCAAAACCAAGGATGCACAACTGAATGTTTTTCTATTCAGAATGAATGTCATGACCCTTACTGTACTGCAACTTTATTTAATTTGGCTGAGGTATGTATGCAGATGATGCTACACCGGGAAGTTAAGTACGGAAGACAAAACACTGTAAAGTTACATGGCCTCAGATAAAGAACTTAAAAGTGAGCCTCTCTGGCACAAAGTCAATGTTCATCCCATCACTGTGTTTCTCCTACAGAGGCATGTTTCTAAGGGGGGCTGTGGTTCCTAATGATGGGGAACGTAGCATACGTGAACTTTCTCTTAACAGATGGTCCAAGAGAGGGAAGTACCAGCAATACAATCTTAAGAGAAAGAGAGTTAATAAAAACTTCTGCTTGCAGCCATCAGTATTGCTATCCCCACTTTTCCTTTCTGAAGAAGAAGCAAGTGGGGGGCGGGGGGGAATGCGATTTCATTAAAGTATTCTACTTTTCTGGAAGATGTCAAGTCAAAATGTAGAAAGAATGTACAATTTTTTTTCTTCCACGTTTTTGCATCTGAGCACAGTAAAACGCAGTGGTTTGCAGTTGTGGGTTTTTGAAGAGACAAAATAAGTGAGATTCATAAAAGCAGAACACTTGGATGGGGAAAGACATGCTTCCAGGAGCCTGTGCTGGGCTGAACTCTAGCTTCAAATGATAACATACATGAGGTAGTGACACACGATTCCTCTTTACGAGAGCAGTCCTGAACTTCTGCCAAAAAGCTCTCTATATGCCACTTAGTGCTTCAAGACAAGAAGAATAATGACAGGTCTGTAAAATCTGCTGGAATTGACAGTTCTTATTGTTCTGAAAAGTTTTCGTGACGCACAGGAATTTTCAGATTAGCACTGCACAATGTTGAACAAAATGGGTGTCAAGCAAATCAATGGGCTTTTCACGAGTCACAAGTCTTTGTTTTACTGCTGTTCCATTTTTATTCTGTGCTTGGTGTTGCTTTGTTGTATGCATGTGCCATTTGAGACGTGAGTGCATGCACTGAACAGGGAGCGAGAGCTTTCCATGGCATGATGTTCCGTGTAAGCCAAGTCTTAGCATGGACAAACTTCTCCTAAAAAAGTTTTCTTTTTTTTTTTTTTTTGCAGACACAAAAATAAGGAACTGTTTATATTTGTGTGGTTAGTCTTATTTGGAGTTATAATTGTCTTCAATTCATTTGGAGGTGAACATACTGAGCCAGCTTTTAACACCTGCGTGTAAAAATTTGTACCTACTCACTTGAATAATGGGGTGAAAATCAAATACAACTGAGGCAAAACTGAAGACTGGTGGCTCTAGTATCTGTTTATCTAGAACATGAATGATCACCAGGGTTTTTCTAACTGAAGGAGAGCTAAGATCCAGCAAAATAATGAAATATTCAAATTTGATATCTCTGGACACATATAAAACTCAGATCAGAATTGCTGCTTTATGCTTCCAGTATAGACTAACATATGGGTATGAGGCTCTACAAGCAGATAAAGAACAATCCATTAAGCTTAAAGCCCATAGAAACAAAACAAATTTTGTGGAATGCCTATTCCAGTTAGGTTTTCAATATTACTGTCATTGAGGCAAATAGAAAGAAAAAAATAACCTGCTGCCTTTGTGAAAATCTCTCACTTCCAAGAAAAATATAAGCATAAGACTGAAGATCAGATCAATGCCCGGTGGTATCTCGTGTAAGTCAATGGAGCTATGCCAATTTGG
This sequence comes from Mystacornis crossleyi, assembly GCA_013400655.1. Lineage (NCBI taxonomy): Eukaryota > Metazoa > Chordata > Aves > Passeriformes > Timaliidae > Mystacornis > Mystacornis crossleyi. Next base: position 32,375 of record VYZQ01014526.1, on the reverse strand, counting down.
TCTGGCACCAAGCATTTTAGAAGGCATATGAGCCCATCAAACCAAGTGTTTTCCAATGCAACCAATTAAAGCTACCCCAAGACAGCATTTTTTTTCAGCTTCTGCATCCTCCCAACTGCTGCCAGCATGCCACAGCTCTCACTGAAGCCTACTCACTCCTCTGTTGCTGGAACTCTTATAGCCTGGGAATCTGAAATGCTTCTCCCACATAGATCATCCCCAAGCACTAACGATGAGAAACTGTTCTCTGCACCATTGGGTCAAAAATCTAATGCAAGCATGGCTTTGACTGCAACACGAGTTTTTCCACCTCAGGCACCACTGTGGTTTGAAGCCCTCAGACAGACTGATCCAGCGCTCAGCAGTTATAGGCTGTCTCCCTCCCTCCCCGGTCCCCTCCTTTTATCTGCTAATGCACAGGGATAGACAAGCAAAAAAATCCCTTCAAACAAGGTTATGGGAGAGAGAGGAACTCTATCACATACAGTATTTGCTTAACACTGGTGACTAAACTTGAGAGGTTTATGTTGTTTGAACTATATCCCTGGCGGGCTAACAAGAATTAAAATATCATCTTAAGAGTTGCAGTGACCTCAAAAGACAATGTTCTCCTAGGCTTTCACATCAGCAATCAGAAAATAAAGCAGAAGGCAGTAGGGATGGAATTAAAAATCCTCTAAGGTGCAATTAAGCTTCATTTTGATGCATCCCAAAGGTGTTCAAAATGACCAGCCTGGAGCCAGAACAACCCATGCCCAGGTGTGCAAGGGTCCAAGTTTTCTCACAGATTTTTATGGAGTATCTCAGCTTAGATCAAAGCATCCACCTTCAAGATGGGGAGTGGGCACATCTCTTTGCCTAGACTGCCATACGCAATGGAATTTTCAGCTACACCAGTGCTAAGTAAATACAAATGAATGATACAAGACCCTGGGGAAGGTGACATAGCAGCAAAATACCTTCTTAATTTAAAAAAAAAAAATCATTCTTGGCATTTTCATCACTGCTGAACAAAAATAAGTACGGCAATAAGAGCTAACAGTTATCTCTTTTGCATACCTTAGAAAAACGCTTTTTTTCCTAAGCCCAGTGCCATAGGACGCCTGGGGCCGTAATTTCAATAAAAGGCGACCCAAATACTCCTGGGAAACGCAGGGAAGAGTGACTTATATCTGTGTCTTCAGAAAAAGCAGTAACTCAAGCTTAATAAGGGGTCCCTCCTGCATTTGTGATACATCGGGTTAAACACTCAAAACTACACAGAGGAGCTTTACACAGCTTTCACCAGTAGACACTCTCCCTGTATTGATGCACTGAATTCTATGTTCTGTATTTTTTAAAATTTATATTGATCCAGCACTTCTTGAAAACATTGACAATTCTTTTTTTTTGGCATCTACTCTGAGGCAACGCTGATTCCTTTAACTGGAGGGATAAGCTCCATATATACACACCTTCCTGCCACAACTTGCAAGGCAAAAGCAAAGCTGACCAGCTTTTAAACCACATATAAAAAAAATTACACCCTCAGCCTGAGATTCCCAGGCAGCAATGTGACTTCTCAGCAGTTCATAATGCTGGGAAATGAAGCTGTGTGTTAAGTTCTAAAACGAAGACAAGACACCAAAAATGGATCCCTAAAATACAGCCAGCTTCAGACGATGTTTTGCACCTAGTCTGGTTACTATAAAATTCCTGATACATTTGACTAGCCCAGGCACAGGGTGAAAATACAAAGAAGTTGTTTCTAAATCTTTTTCTTCTAATTTCTGTTGTTTCTCCCATGTATTTTCACAAACCAGATAAGATGACTACAGTCTCTGAGAGGGTTAAGCAGAGACAACTGTGAGCTCCATGCAGCAAAGCTCCCTGTCATGATAAAACATGAACAATGCTGAGCTGAATTCATGGCTGGTGTAACTGAAGTAACCCCAGAGGGTTACAGAGGGACACATTTGCACACACACTTCCCTCCCCTTTCTAAATATACCGTTTCTGCTTTACAGAATCAAAAGCAGAGTCCCAACAGGCAAAGGAATCAACTTCTAACACATGCCCCACAATGGTGAAAAAGGAAACTCTCCACACTTTTCATGTACTCACAGGATTCATAAACAAATAGGAAAGCTTTTGAATTAAATGCATTTTTAAAAGCCTTCGAAGAAGAAGAAACCAATTTGAAAAAAGAGAAAAGGAACATGAAGGGTAGGAAAAGCAATGACTTTTTTTTTGTGCTGAACACAGTGATGAACGCTGAGCAACTCGTGTTTTCTTGGCTCAGGGTCTGAACTGGCATTTAACAAACCACTGTAATAACATACCTGTTATTATTTTACTGACACCACAAATGCTGGTGACTACATGTGGGCACCTCAGACTTTTGTGCCTGCGATATTCCGCTCCATGTGGTCAGATTTCCTTTTCAAACACAGGGATGATCTGAAACACCCCGAAGAACACATCCTTCCACAGACTAACCTTAATTAGGCTAAAAAACGCCCAAGGCAATGCAAACAGCCAACTAGTTTGTCCGACGCCTGAAACCATTTGGAAGAGCACATCTCGCCACACGCGAAACAAAATCGTGGACCCTTCACGCTATTTACAGTTGTTACTAATTTGCTTTCGCCATTCCTCGACACCATCAATCGCTCCATGCCCAGGCTGAAACCACAGCATAAAGTACACGGATTTACTTACAGAGATCTCGTAGCTCCATCGTTCCCGATGACAAATTCACCTCCCACACGGCAGCGAGCGAATGACTTAATGCTGCTTTTCGCGGGCGGCACCGTGCGCACGGGCAGCGGCAGACGGTCCGTGGCGAGGCTCTCCGCGGGGACCCGCGCCCGGCGCAGCCATGGGAGAGGCGCTGCCCCGCGGCCGCGCACCTCTGCCCGCCGCGCTGCCCGCGCTCCAAGCGTAGCTCCGCTTATGTGCCGGGCGCCCGGCGCGCTCCCATTGGCACGGGCGGGCGGCGGCAGCCAATGGCAGCCCACTCCCGCGGCAGGGAAACTCCTGCCCGCTTATTTAGCATCTCGGGAGACCGTATTTCCGAGGAAGAGCGCCGCTTCCCTCGCGCCCTGCCATCGCACGGAGGGGATGAATAGATCGGAGATCCCCGTCTCTGGGGCTCCCCCTCCCCGCCCGCTCGTTTTGTCCCGGAGCCCGGCGCTCACCCAGAGGCAGCGCTGATGGGGACCCGGCACCCGCGTCCACCTTGGCGGGGGCCGCGGGGGAGCGCGCCGGAGCTCCACAATTACTCGCTCCATCGCCATGGAAACAGCCTGGATGCAGCGGGCTGGATTTGTGTAGCACATCTGCTGCCAGGCTCATAATCAACTGCAATCTCATCTTTTTCCCTCTGCTCTCGCTCCTTATTTGATTGTGAGTTTGCTCTCTCTTTTCATACATGCTGGGAAAGTACACGCAGACAGAGCTGTGTACGTGTTGACTTCCCCCCTGTGCAAACACGCCACGACACACTTTATGTGTGCACATAGCCCATATTCACCTGTATGCATGCATGTGCTAAGGAGGTGCACTCTCTGTGTCCCCACATCACAGAATCACAGACTAGCTAAAGATCATCTAGATCCAACCTCCCTGCCATGGGCAGGGATATCTTTTACGAGTGCTGGTTGCTTGAAGTCCCATCCAGCCTGGCTTTGTGGATGCCAGGGATGGGGCATCCACAGCTTCTCTGGCAATCTGTCCCAGTGCCTCATTACCCTCACAGTAAAGAATTTCTTCCTTAATATCTAATCTAAACCAACCCTCTTTCACTTTAAGGCCATTACCCCTTGTCTTGTCACTCCATGCCCTTGTAAAAAGTCCCTCTCCAGCTAAGGAAAGTGCTCTAATGTCTCCCTGGAGCCTTCCCGTTTCCAGGCTGAACAACTACAATGCTGTCAAGCCTGTTTTCATAGGAGAGGTGCTCCATCCCTCTGATCATCTTCTTGGCCCCGCTGTGGACTTACTCTAACAAATAATACACCCTATGCACATTTCAACTTCAATTAACTGACCAGCAGAAGACAAGACTACTGTCAAAATACTGTATTTTGTTTTCCAGTTCTATATGTTGTATCTCTCCAAAACAAGGTGAAAATCTGAGATAGCTATCAGGAAATCTTCAAAAACGCATCTGGCACCCAGACAATGACCTGAATCTTCAAGCAACTAATTCTACACTGAGTATTTCCTATCGTGTTAGGGCATGATGAAACAACATCACTAGGAAATCTTTATGCACAGAAGGGTTGATAGTCATTGACAAGAACTCCATCCTGACTTCTGACAGTATAAGAAAGGAGAGATGATTAGAAGAAAGGAAACAACACTGGAGAGAACGACAAGATTCCCAAGCCAACAATGCAGTCAGTAAAGGAACAGTTTGGCAGTTGCGGGTATTTTCCGGCTGCTCCTCAGACTTCTGAGACAACTGAAAGAAAATCTCTCATTCTTTCCATGTTTCTGTTACTGAAACTGCAAGATGAGGAGAAAAGTTAAGTTCATGCATTTATATTAAAAAGATAACCTCAGACAAACCATGAGACACTGACATACTATTATTATGGTGTTAAGAAAGAATTTCAGATGGAAAAAATGAGGATGCATTCCTTTTTCAGGAACCCTTACTTGCATTTATTTAACTAAAAGAAAAAGAATAAAAAAATGAATGCTCCTCTTAAAAAACCTCAACATTTCTATATTGCACTGATAACAGAAATCCATTCCATTTGCCATGGTAAATAGAAGCATTTTAAAATGCACCATGACAGAGCCTTGCAGGTAGATTTGTCTCCTTGTACAATAAAGGCCACTCCTTGTTAAATGTCTTCTACCTGTGTCTCATCCAAAGTCCAGGAAGGTCTTCCAAGCCTCTTGGTCTAGTGTTGAAGAGCAAGGCCGTAACAGAGAGCTACATCAGCGACTTGGCTTTTCAGGGCATCTGTGACTCAACTATAATTTTTGACATAGAATTGAGCTTATGAGAGAACTGTATTTGTAATGGCTGAGGATGCTGTAAGGGTTCGCTTCTGGCAATGCCGTACTTCCGGCTTTTCATTTGCCTTTGGAGCAGCACCATCAGGTTTCCATCAGGAATTACCCTGAGCTTGCCAGCTTTTGTGGTCTTTTTTTTTCAGTTTTGAAATATTAAACTGTGGAAAGATATTCAGTGTGCATTTTAAGGGAACAAGGGCTGATTAGAAAGCCTAGATTAGCTGACAGAACTTGCTGTGAACTTGCTTTTTTCAAGCAATCTGTCCAGTTCCATTCCCCTCCTTCCACCTAAATCACACAGGGGAGAGGGTGGTCTGAGAGTGTGGAGCACGCTCTGTCATTTGTCTGTGAATGGTGAAACACTTAACAGTTCCAAGGTTATTTTTGCTAGCTGTTATTGTCATGTCATGGACTGGAAGCACTGTCAATATGTAGAGCTTAAAATAATCATGCAAACCAACAATAAATGTTTAAATGCTACTGTATGTACAACAAAAACCAAACGGCACATCCCTAGGAGGTCTCTACAATTAGTATTTTTTTAGGCCAATATTAAACTGAAGAGGTTCCTTATGAAATACATTGTTCCTTTCTGTTATGTGATGCACAGAGTTCAAAACTCTTCATGAGGCTGTGCTTTGTTGAACAAAGCCCCACCATAATAAAAAATGATGATTAGCAGTGCAACTTTGATGTATCTGGAGAAACTTTCCCTTGGCCCAATTTTCAACACTCCCATCTGCATTTCACATGCTGACAGGGAGAAGATTGTGTCCCAGATTAGGGCAACCAGTCAAGAACTCAGAAGACCCATTTTTAAGGTCTTTTCTTTCATAGGAAAGGAGCAGAAGTGACAGAGATCTCTGCTTCTGACGACAGCAAGCCACTAGATTTAAGGTTATGAAATCTCACCTTTGTCACTTTCTTTTCTCAGTAATCTCCCCTGCAAATTGCATTTCTTTTCCTCACAATGTTGTGTTGTGAGAATAAACATGCTAAGAATTTAACTGCAGTCTAAAGCAGGACAAGACACAGATACCTAAGAAAGCTTTTAAGGGAGATCAAAAATTCAAGGCTAGAAAAATCCAGGCATTTCAAAGCAGCATAATAAATAAGATTTGTGAAGAAATCTTCTAAGATAGGAGGATAAAATGATGCTGTTCAACCAAAAGGATAAAAGATTTCCAGGAAGGCTTCACACCAAAGCTGCTACTTGTCAATCCGACAGCAGCTCCTGCCAGTATGCTGTCATGGGCTAAGACCTGTTTGTGTGTGGGAGCTGAGGAACAATCAGTGATGATATAATGCTTACTCATCCTTCTAGATCGTGGGTTTTTCTTTTTTTAGCCTCAATACCTAAAGGGGAAGATGGTTAACCTACTAACAGTTCCCAAGTCACAGACTCGCTGGTTGGCTCCCAGTGACTCCTCTTTCAGTGCCATAAATTACCTGATAATTCTGAGTAAACTTTCAAGGTCTTTCAAAAGTCCATTTGTAGAAGCAGCTGATTTGCACCAGGAATAGCTAGTCATACTGACTTATTCTAAGAAGACTGACATATTTCCCTTTCATATCTGTATTCTTGAAGTGTCAATTAGGGCCTAATCTGTAGATAATACACACAAGTATTTCAGAGACTTCCAAGGACATATTTCACATTTAGTTTCGTTTTTCCCAAATCTCAGTACCAGAAAACTTCATAACTCTTTTATCAGGATGCCCCTACACTTCATTTCAAATGAGCAGGTTTGAGGGTTTGGGTTTTTTTTTTTTTCTAATGCTACTGCATCAGAAAGAAATTTTTGCATAGTAACACATAAACACAAATTAAAATGAAAATGCTGGGCCAGAGCATAAAGAGACATCTATTCTTACTGCCATTTAAGACAGGTTTACTACAAACCACAAAGTTTATCTGACTAGGAACAAACAAGTGATATATAAGCTGCTGAAAACAGTCAGGAACACAGCTTTGCAAATCAGATTAGACGTGACCTTCAGGGGTGATCTGCCACTATAGCACCCAGAAGGTCTATATGAATTACAGAACCACAGAACCTTTCATTCTGCAAAGCATTTCCACCATCCAAGCACCAAGAAGCACCTTCAGTGTTCACAACCTCCCCCTGTGCTTTGACCACAAGGAGCATTCAAGTCTCTTCCTGCACCACCGGTTGGTTGCCCCCATTCTGAGCATGCATACACATGTTAAAAAATTTCAAGATACAAAGATGTGCATTAAAGAAAGTCTCCACTTGTCTTATACAAATGAAATCAGAGCTTTATAGCATTTCATGCAACAGTCCTGGACATACACAACAGTAGTCTGGATGATGACTGCCTAGGGGTGTTGAATTTGCAATTCTTCTTCATCGTCTCTGACAACTGAAGCTCTTCAGCTAAGCCAAAGACTGCCTACAAACGATCCTGAAATTGGCTACAGGAACTGACATGAATAGTTCTCAGTTTTCCTATTGCTAAATGATTACACGTAGTCTGAGTAGTGAAAGGAGACTTCCTAGTCTAGAGAAGATGACTGTAGGCTCCATTTCCACCTCCAGTGTTAACTAAAAGAAGATCTAAAATGCCTTGCCTTTGATACAGAACCAAAAATAGAAAAAAACAAAAACCAAAAAACAACGAAACAAAAAGAAGAAAGGCACCACAACCCCACATAAGAAACCTAGTCTGAAAAAGGAAGAAAGAGAAGCTGGGTTGCTTAGAGGAAGACTGTTCTGTCAAAGTGAACAAATCTGGAGTTGCATAGATTTTGATACATGCACAAGGGAAAAAAGAAAATTATTTCTAACCTTGACACTGGGTACAGCAGACAAACAACCTCAAGTGATGTTTAGGTTTGGCATCAGTATCATATAAAATCACAGTTAGTTTGTCTTTGGATAGCTATCATATTAAAAAAGCTCTTAAAATACACAAGCCCCTGCAGCTGTCTGCAACCTTTAAGTCTTGCCATTTCAAACATACATTGCAGTCATATAGCATGAGAGGGCACTGAAGAATTTCAAATCAATTATAATAAATCCAGACAGTAGACAGCAGAAGGTTTCACAGTACACATCACTGGCTTCAGGATTCCTCACATAGCACTCCTAAAAACACAACTGCAAGAGGCTCAGAAATCATCTTGTAAGTTTTAAAACATTCAGACCATATGAGGATTATCTGCCAAATCTATCTATATTCTTCATCCACTGTTTGGGTTAGGATTTTCCCTGCTCCTTCCTTTGCCCACATTGTTCAAATGCATATCATAATTTTGTATGAAAACCCTTTGCAACATACTGAGAGCATTTTCAGTCATGTCATTGTAATCTCAGTTCTCTCATTCAATCACTGTTTGGAGTACACATGGCCACAGCAGAACAATTTCACATCGCTGCAGTATTTTACTTTCCATCTTTAGCTATTTCTCCAGCTCATGCTTTGCACAGGCTGCCAAACAAGCAATAGAAGCTGGGTTTATCTTCAATGCAAACAGTCTAAGACTTCCATTTAATGCTTGGGTCTCTGTAGGATGGGCACTGTGGAACGTACATCATACTAACATTGTTGAAACAAATTATGCCCTGTAGGTGCTTGGTCTTGCCTCTCTTTCATGCATGCATGCTCCCCTCCGTCTTATTCATTAGTGCACTGCAGTTTTCTTCTTCTGGAAAATGGTAGTTAAATCTCTACCCTATCATGTGAAATGGTAACAATGAATTCTTTAGCTTTTCTGATTTTAACAAAACCAAAGAACAATAGGATGGACAAAATAAAGGAAAAAATCATCTGCCTCAGTTATCTGAATTCAGTCTGATGCTGTCATGGTTCACTGTTTAAATAATGATGTATGATTTTTTTTTAATATGTTAATTACACAAATAGGTACTTAGGAGCTACTTAAACAGAAGATTATTTACCCCATTGACTAGAGAAACCCATGTGTCAGCACATCTGCTGCACAAGAAGATTAAATCTGTTCACACAAAACTCATGCTCTCCCTTGCTAATGGAGAAGAGATTAGTAGTGTGAGACCTGAAGCACGGGCTTTGGGTTTTATCCAACAGACCCTTAAGACTGTCACAATGGATGATGCTAGCAAACATCTCTGGATTTCTAAAAACCCAGTATTTACCTGCCTAGGCACTCTGGAAAAAAAAAAAAAGGGATTTTTATTGCGGAGAGTTTTCTATGTGTGCGTTTTAATTTCGAAAACTTTTGCTGTGTGTTATTTAAGAGTAACAATCAGACACCCAGCAGCCTTAAGAGGAACTGTGTTGCTGTGACTGTGCACCTTTAAGGCCAGACTGACAATGCTAGTTGATGATGTTTAGAAAGAGTATACTGAAAGCAACTCATTTACAGAGTTATCTTTGCCTTGGTTCACTTTTCCAGCTGCTGCTGAAGGACCTCCAGACTATTATTTTAATAGCTGTTTATGAGGGCCAATCCATGTTTATCACATCCCCTTAGCGCTGCTTTTGCATCCCAGGCTTGCAGGGAAGGGAAAATGTTGGAAGGCTCCAGTGGTGCAGAAGGAGATTGCCAAGACTGCAGCTAATGAGAAGAACAGAAAACATGAGTCCAGTTTCCAGGTCTAGCAAGCATACAACAAATTTTCCTGAGAAGAATGTGTTCTATCTGCTTCCACCTCATGCAGGAATGAAAGTCACATGAACGCTCACAATAAGCTGAATGAACAGTTTGGGCTGTTTACCATGGAGTTATAGCAAGCGTGCTCTAATAGGAGCAATTTACTGAATGAACACTTAGCTTCAGCTAGAAAGGGCAATATCCTCCATCCATACCCTCATAAGGTAATTCGGAGTACACAAAATGAGCTACTGATGCTTCTATTCTGTATCAGCCTCTGGCAGAAGGCATCTGTTCCTGAGGATTTCGAAGTCTCCCTGAGCTGGGCTTTGCAAACATTCCCTTCTCAAAGACACTAACAGCCACTTTTTCAATCCGTGTACATGGAAATGTGCAGCCAAATATACATACCCCAAACACGTGTCGCATGCACAACAGAAGCGTGCCCACACACGCCCATTCACAGCCAAATGTAGTATAAATAACCTCACTATATAAATAGGCTTGCTTAAATGAAGTCTCTTGCTTAAATAAGGCTGGCATAAATACTCTTTATGCTGCCTGTTTCATCTCATGTTTTAGTCTGGAAAGTGGCAACTCTGTTGGAATGACCGGAGAAACCCCATTCAAAGTCAACAGATAAGAAGGACAGGTGAGCTCAGCATCATGATGTCACTGGTGAGGATTTTGTGAAAAGAATAAAAGGCAGGCAATTTATTTTTTCATGAGTGTCTCTGATGTCAAGATAGATAAACATTAGTAAGACAGGCAATAATTTATTGCAAACAATCAGAGGAGATCCTCAAGCACAGGAGCAGCAGCCCACACAAAACTAAAGCTATAAAAATAAACCTTCCATTCTCAGTTTAAAAAAAGAGAGAAAAAAAAGAAAAAAGTATTAGAAAAGGAAAAGTAACTTTTCCCTCTTTCTCAGCATCTTTGGAAGGACACCAGATGACTGTCCATACTCCTCACTGTGCTCATGTCTGTATTCATCAATATGGTTTTATGGACATTTTCTGTCTTATCCTTTTCAAAACATTTCAAGAAGCTGTTAAGACTGAAGATGGGTAGGAAGGACCGGCTGTCAGAAAGGACTCTCTGAACCTCCCTCCAGCAACCCCGCTTCACATTCAGCCCACACACCAGGCCCAGCTCTACCAGTGTTCTGGCTCACTTTGTCAGGGCTGTTGCATCTGCTCAGAACTTCCTTCCTGCTAATGAGTCTCTCTCTAATTGATCTTCAGAGTACATATTTCTTCTGTCTCGACCATCCCCAAGCTAAAGATGCTGCAGCATGGCAATGCTTGCTGTCGCGGAGACAAAATCCCGCCTTGTACTCTCTTCGCTGAACCCTCTGCTCTTTGCACATGGTAGGTGGAATGATTACTTCATCTTCCAAGTGAAGAGACAAATTTATAAAGGTCAAGCAATGCAGAGGCAGTTGCAACAGTGGGTACAAACTCCAAATTTTCCTCACTCTTCATTACCCACCTTCTGAAACACAAACACATCTACAGTGCTAAGCCAGTAGTATTTCTACCTGTTACATTACTGCTTTGTTCAGGGTTGGACCATTTTCATTCCATTAATGCTTTCCTTTAAAAACATTTCAGAACTGGTTTAAAAAAAACAAAAATAGATGTTTAAAAAGATTTCAGCCTTCCTTAATCATGCAGGGATATATTTTCAAAGCAGTATGCTGGGAGTATTCCACGTGACTCCCATTCATGTTAAAATTAGAGTCACCAGAATAAACCCCATATGCTGCTTTGAAAAGGTACTGCAATGTGTCCAAGGAAAATTTTTGCAGCTTAATGCTGCTTGCACAATTTTTTGCCTGCTTTTCTTCTTTGGATTTATAAATAGATTTTTAACATCCTTTTTTTTTTTTTGATAACACTTTGTACTATCTAGAAAAACACAAAGAAGGGATTTGCTGGTTTTCTTGGTTTCTCTGCAGCCCTTTTATTTTAAAATTACCAGTTTAATCAGAGTAGCTTTGCTTTGTAGGATGCAAAGCATTTGGAAGCTTTTTTATAACTCTTTTTTTAATACTGTCGCTGTTGACAACCTTTCTACCCTAGCCACAGCCCGCAGTGAGGTCTGGCTGCCTTCCACACCTGAGCTGTTGACCTGTCTAGTGGTGCTCAATATTTCTGTGTTAGCCTGAAACTAATTTTCACATCTGGAGAGTGGGGAACTTTTTTCCAGAAAGGCCAAGGCCTAGTATCTCCTCCACAATAACAGCATTGCTGCTTTGTGCTGGAGCCAGGCACCACGAATATATAGGTTTCTATATTCGAGGTCCTGTCTTACTTTCTGCCCAGTACAGAGCATCTGTAACACCTGTGGCAGCCACACAAGCCCACCCACCCAAAGCCAGCTGCACTGCTGGGCTAACAGTGTGCCCTAGTTTGCCTCGGTAATCATGGTGAGCATTGCAGATGCTGTGCTCACATACACCCATACTGGTAAATACTGGTTGATTATTAAATTTGTCATTTATGACTGCAGTCTTTCTGGTCATGTTGATGCCTTAGGTTTTAACTTTTATATTTTTCAAATCCTGTACTGCCTAGTGTGTAACTCTGAAGTTTCTTGTGGCCTGTTAGCTGCTCTCATGCTGGTTAGACATAACAAACCTCTCTAAGTTTCCTCATCAAGGACATCAGGCCCAAAAATGTGTAAAATAAGGTCTGAAGAGGAGGGCAAACTTGGGGTAGTTACATCATTAACTGGGGTTTTAACTGATACGCAAATGAACCAAACGTATAAAAGTGTGAAGAACCTGTGACCTGGGGTCCATCTTGATTGTTGCCTTTTGACTCCCCAGGGAGTACCTCGAAGGCCCTTCAAATAAATACCTACCTTTATTCCCTTATTCTTGTCTAGTCTCTGTTTTTAGGTGGCCACCCCAGGCATCAATTTGAAGAGAGAAGAAAAAAAAATTCTGGCAGCTCTGGTTCTCTCGTAATTGCTCTCAAATTTTTACTGCTTCTAACTGTGCATGAGAGATTGCACACAAAAAGACAGTGTGAATGCCATCTCTTCAGTTTATCCTCATCCTTCTCATTACTGTCTCAACTTGCCACACATTTTCATTTCAGCCATTTACACCAAAAGCACAGCAAACACTGCATCTAACCACTTCATTACTTTAACCTTTAAAGGATGTAAACAAAGGGTAAACATTTTGCTTAAATGTGGAAGATGCTTCCTCCATGGAGGAAGAAAAACCTCTCCTTGCTAACAGAATTGCGTATCAGGATATGGGAAAAGAAACCAAGATACAGTTGTCCTGTCAGCAAAACACTGACAAGTGAGGTATGGGCTAAGTTCCCATCTTTACCATTAAATATTCAGGCAACATGCAGGAAGATATAATTTACGTATTCTTGTTATCCTACTAAAAATAACTTAACATCACCTTTCTGTTCTCCTTTTTTACCCTTCGTATGTTCTATCAATTTAAATGGTGTTCTTCTTTGGTCACAAACCTGTGCTTAAAAGAAATACCTGAAACTTCCCGGGATGGTAAAATGACAGCTTGCACCTGAAGGTAGAACCTGCAAGCAACAGAGCTCTAGCAAAAGCAAAGGTTTGCGTACAAGACAAGCACTTATAAAAACCCCCAAAACCCCAACAGCCAGCCACAAAACAACAAGCATCCCCCAAACCAATCCACTAGTAGCCAAACACGGCTCTGCAACTTCTTACACACAGGACTTGCTTTAAGCATTAGGGTTCAAATATGCTCACAAGTCAGAAAAGTTACCAGGTCAGCTGAGCTGTAGTAGTAGCCAGTGGTAAACATTTAGTAAAACATACTTTTGTGAACGTTGGCAAGAAAATTTTGAAGAAATGCTTTCAACATCACATTTCTGAAGGAGCTTGAATGCCCCTGAGTAATAACAGTTCAGCTGTCAGAGCTAAGACAAGTTAAAACTGCTTTAAAGGGATCACCGCAGTTAATGGGGAAAGCCTGACTTCTTGAAGTGTCTACAGAATCCATCACAAGGATCTTTTGCGCTTTATTTAACATTAGAAAAAATTTGTAAGATTGGCTGATGCTCCATCTGAGTTTTTTTCAATTATGATTAATGATACGAATTACTATTTCTTCCCATTTGGATAAGATATCCTACTGCATAACAGAGTAGTTTTTACACATAACGCTACAAAATAATTCAGATTTCTAGACAGTTCTAGGCATCAAGTCCTGCAGACACAGCAGAGCTAACTTCATGCTTAAGTCGGGTTCCTCAGGGCAACTCTGGGCAAGCTTTGTGTTTCTCCAAGGATAAAGATTTCATAATCTCTCTGTGCAACTGGTTCAAGTGCTGCACCACTATCAGTACTTGGAAGTATTTTAACCTTATATCCTAACAGTTTCCTTCATTGCAAGTTCTCTTTTCTTCTTTCTCTGTGTACTTCTGAGAAGGGTATGCATCTTCTCCTCATCCTTCTTGTTCAAACAATGGTAGAAGGTATAACTGGATCCAGCCTTTTGAATGATGAACAAATCTGGTTCCTTCACATTCCCTTTGAACACCACAAGCTCCATCCTCCTTAACCATCTTGGTCACCCTTTGCTGGACTAGCTCCATTTCATCAGTTTCTTCCCATTTCTAGGGCACAAAACTGGACACAGTCTGCCAGCTGTTGCCTCATAAAGGCCAGGCTGGGGGAAACAATCCCTTCCTCTGCCATGCTAGCTGTGCCTTAGCTAATGCAACCCAGCGTGCAGTTAGTCCACACCACACAAGGGTGCACTGGTGATTCATGGTACTCATCAACCCAGCGACTGTCCTACAAGCAAGCACCTACAATATTTGTAAAACATGAAATTAGACTGTCTGAGTCCTCAATTTGCTTTGGCAATCACCCATCCTCAGCTTTTAGTATCAAAGAAAATATCTGCAGAAATTAATATCAAAACCGTGGCCATCATAAAAATCAATACAAGATACTGAAGTTTTACTCTAGTACTAAAATCAAGAAGCAGAGAGAAGGAAACTAGAATCATCAAACTCTTTCAAATTATAATAACTAGAGCAAATTGAGCAGCTATGAAACATCCTGTTCTCTGGAGCTTAAAAGCAACTAGGCAATAAAACACCCTTACCCCATGCAAAGGTAAATAAGTTTCATGGCGATATTTTCTTTCTTTTCTCTTCAAGTAGAACCACCCGTTTAAAGATTTTGTCTGGTACTTTAACGATTGTACATAGCAAAGCGCCATTTAGGCCATGTGTATAACTGAAACCATTTTCAAGCTGCACACATACAATACCTTTTACCTGAGGTTCATCTCCCAGATTGGTGAAGACAGTTCTTTTATCTAAGTAAATTACACTTTGAAGCCCACTCTGTGTGAGATTTGGCTAGATAAAAGAATGTCTTGTTCTGTGCCATCATTATTAAATGTTGTATTTATACCACTACTTCTGAGGTAAGACTTTTTTGTCCACACAGATAAATTTTTAGGAAGAAGAAACACATGTGTGCATGTAATTTTGTACTTTACAATTTTAACAGTGGCCTTCAGATTTCTACTACTGCTGAAAATACATAGCTGCCAGTAACACCCATCCTGGCTTCAAAAACTGGCTTCCAATATTCTATCACCTGAAAGGGTCTTTTCTGATGTCTTGACAGATGTGGCTGTCCAAAGCAGTCAGCTGGTGTCCCCAGCTAGAAAGTGAGAAAAGCCATTAACACCCTCCTTAAGGCAGGTGGAAGTACTATGAGCCATGCCATTGTTCCAAGGAAAGAGGAGAGGCAGAAAAGTCTGAGGAAATAAATCCTGTTGGATTGGACTACTGAACAGGGAGAGAAGCTAAAGGAAACTTCACTTAAAACAGAGAGAGAAGATCAGTAAGATTGCTATATCTAGTCAGTAGCTTTTAAAAAAATCACATATAAGCATTAAAATGCAGAAGAGGTATTAGTTATATGAAAAGCAGACCAAAAAAGAAAATCACTGGGAAGAAAACAGCTCTCTAACAACTTCCAGATCCCTAGGGAAGGAAACAGTCCTTTAACAATTTCCAGATCCCTAGCTTACATAAAAATGAGTTCTTGGANAATACATAGCTGCCAGTAACACCCATCCTGGCTTCAAAAACTGTCTTCCAATATTCTATCACCTGAAAGGGTCTTTTCTGATGTCTTGACAGATGTGGCTGTCCAAAGCAGTCAGCTGGTGTCCCCAGCTAGAAAGTGAGAAAAGCCATTAACACCCTCCTTAAGGCAGGTGGAAGTACTATGAGCCATGCCATTGTTCCAAGGAAAGAGGAGAGGCAGAAAAGTCTGAGGAAATAAATCCTGTTGGATTGGACTACTGAACAGGGAGAGACGCTAAAGGAAACTTCACTTAAAACAGAGAGAGAAGATCAGTAAGATTGCTATATCTAGTCAGTAGCTTTTAAAAAAATCACATATAAGCATTAAAATGCAGAAGAGGTATTAGTTATATGAAAAGCAGACCAAAAAAGAAAATCACTGGGAAGAAAACAGCTCTCTAACAACTTCCAGATCCCTAGGGAAGGAAACAGTCCTTTAACAATTTCCAGATCCCTAGCTTACATAAAAATGAGTTCTTGGAAGGAATCTGAAAATCTTGACAGCTATGAGATTACATTATCTCACACATCTGATTTTACAAAAACAAGGAGGTTTCATTTTTCCACTTGGTGACTTTAGAGATGTTGTTTTCACTATTGTTTTCACTATTTCACTGTTGTTTTCACTGAAGGGCCGGTTAATTGCTTCGGAAGAGGCTGACAATGTAACAATGATATGATGAGATCTGTGGTTTCCTTTGGGCTCTTGGTTAAGTACAACAAAAAGTTCTAGGCAGCATGTACTATGCAAAACCTGAAATTTTTAAGTTCTTGTTGCTGAGTTTCTCTTATCAGCAACACAACTAAGATCAGTCAGTTTCCCTAAGAAACTGAAAACTGATGCTTGAAATCTGAAGACATGTCTCCAGAGAAAAAAATTACCATAAAATTCAAAGCATGTGTGGAAGCTGTTTCTCCAGATGCTTTCACAAGAGTCTTCTAGAAGCAGACTTGACATTCTTGATGGAAGGACTGGTTCTTGAGCATTTTGGTTTCACAGCCATGGCACAAATATCTTCAGCTGACATGGCAAAATCCTCAGTCATCTACACAAATGTCTTTTTTAAGGATTCTGGTATTTGTTCCTGCACCTCTCCCCGGTGTTCGGGTTAATATACTTTCATGGTGTCAAATCTGTCTCCCTTC